>NMUG010009213.1:0-11356 GCA_002855965.1 Monotropa hypopitys
CTAAGACATATTCCGGCAATTTCTACAGAAAACATTTTTCCATTCGAAGTTCTGTCCAACTGAAAAATACAAAACACTTTAAAATTCAAAAACAAAAATTCCTCGATTCGATGTCCGAAGTGAAAGCTTGCAGTAGCTGTCGGAATCAGATCACTGGAATGCCTCGTGACTCGGGTCATGCCGGTTCACTTGATATTCTTTGGAATTTTCTAAACCAAAAATATCTTATCTTTTTCAAAAAGCGGTCGAAGTTCTGTCCGACCCATTTTAAAATATTTCTACTCAAAACTCAGTCGAAGCTCTGTCCGATTGGTAAAAACGGTTCTCCTTTCAAAGCCCGGTTAAAACATATTCCGGCAACTTTCATAGAAAATATTTTTCCAGTCGAAGTTCTGTCCAACTGAAAAATACAAAATACTTATAAAATAAAACAAAATTCCTTGATTCGTTGTCCGAAGTGAAAGCTTGCAGTAGCTGTCGGAAACGGATCATTGGAATGCCTCGTGACCCGGATCATGCCGGTTCACTTGATATTCTTTGGAATTTTCTACACCAAAAATATCCTACCTTTTCTAGAAAACGGTCGAAGTTCTGTCCGACCTATTTTAAAACATTTCTATCCAAAACACGGTCGGAATTCTGTCCGACCGCAGAAAATCATTTTTCAAAGATTTAGTCGAAGTTTCCACCCGACTAAAATCCAAAACAGATTTCAAGGCACAGTCGAAGTTCCGTCCGACTGCCTAAAAATAAAACGACTCTTTTTAGTTGGAATTCAGTCCAACTACAAAAAATTATTTTCTGACGCTTAGTCGAAGTTCCGTCCGACTATTAGAAAATAAAAATCAAATTAACAAAACAAAATCTTTTCAAAACACAGTCGAAGTTCCGTCCGACTGTTGAAAACGAAATTGTATCAACAAAATTTCTTCCAAAACACAGTCGGAATTCTCTCCGATTGTATAGAAATCATTTCTCGCCGAAGTTCCGTCCGGCTCAAAAATATTCTCTTTCATCAAAACCGGGTCGAAGGTCACCCATATCCCTTTTAAAAGTATCCCCTTTCCGAAACCGGGCCGAAATCTGCCCGTCAACAACTATTTCCAGGAGTTATTTTCATTTCATTCATAAAATCAGTAATAATCAAACATTCTCTTAGCCGAGAAAGCAATCGATTTCGATTCGAAAAGAGATTTACTTCTGAAAAAGAAGTACTGAAAGGGCGAGTGGGGTGCCTAACACCTTCCCCATTCGTAATTTAATCCCCGAACTCGAATTTCTAGTTTTGCAGACACCTTTCCCAAAATAAAAAGACATTTTCCTAAAACAAAATGACATCTTTTTATAATAAAATTTCCGGTGACTTGGTACACCACAGCTCAATACCAAGTGGCGACTCCGAAAATTCCAAATCGGCATATTCAGGCCGCCATCCATTTTCAGACAAACCCCCACTTTTTAAATTCCCTCCATCAGCGTATCTTTTTCCGTCCTCGAAAACGGCCCCCGCGGATCGGGGGATGACGGAAGGACGGAAAAATTTCCCGGCGCGAAAGACCTTATTCCTCAGATCGAGCGAGGAGCTCTTAGCTGCCTCAAGCTTCTTGTGGCTCTCTTCGTCCGCCTTGTCGGCTAGTTTTCGATTAGCCTGCTGCTGTCTGAGGCGCTGATCCACGCCGGCACCAGCATGTATCATCTGCAAGAAGACAAGCTATCAATACAGATACCGAAGAAAAAAGGATCGACAAATTGAGAACAATTGTACTTACCATCGCGCCGTAATACATCATCCTCCAGAAGCAGGTCCGGGGACCAGAGGGAAGGCGCTCCATCTCCTTCGGCAGCATAAAGGCCTGGGCCAAAGCCATTGCCACACCGGGACGCTCTTCCAGTGTGTCTCCCATCTCAGGAGAAATGCCCTCATAGGCGAGCTTCGGCTCAAACAAAATGACCTCCTTCTGGGAGGACCACGTCGTCTCCTGGGTCGCCGGGTCCTCGACATGAACCTTCTCTGCAGTAGCGGCAGAGTGCTCGGCAGGGGGCGTATCTTCAGATTGGCAGGGCCTCTTCCCTGACCGGGTCTTAGCCAGATCGGCCAGGATGTTGTCAGCTCAGAGCCTAGCCGGAGTCTCCTTCAAAATTGTCACAATAGGGTCGACATCCATACCCTCCGTCTCCTCGGCAAGGAAGTCTTCCTCAAGGTTGATGACCTTTTTAGGCCCCATTTCTCCTTCCTCGGGTGAGATGGGGGTAGAGGGCTCGGCTGGTTGAGCAGTTGGCTCGGTGGAGCGCCTAGCGGAAGTCTCGATCGGGGAGGGTCGCGGCCGAAGCGTGTGGGTGTATGACGGGATGTACTCCAACAACGTTGGGGCCGAGTGTCTTGCCTTTGGAAGAGCAGAAAAAGCCTTTACCCTGCCAACATCGGCGGCGTTCTTCAGACCGCTGAGGACCCCAAGATCTGCACAGAAGAGAAAGACAGTCAGAAGATCAGACTAAAAGAAGAAACTTCGGCCGAAGTGACAAAGCTTACCAGGGACACCCTCTCAGACCGGTACGGTGTACACCCTGTCCATTCCGACGGTAAGTGGAATAAAGAAATGATCGAAGACGATAATTACGTCATCGGCATATTTATCAGAATCCGGCAAGCCGGCAATCAGGCCAGACTGGCCAGGTCTCCGGCCCAGATAATATTTTTTAGACTTTTGGTTGTAGCCAACGAAGTAACAGCCGAAGATATCTGCGAAAGTGAGCCGTCTTGACCGTGGGAGGGACTCATTCAGCTTCGCCACCCCCAGCAAAATTCTAAAGGTATTCACCGTTACTTGGAACAGAGTAAGACCGACAGCGCCGAAGAAATGGGTGAGCATAGGATGGAAGGGAAACCGCACTCCCCCCTCCATAGCAGCGACGAGCGGCACAAGAACGTGGTCCGGTCCCTGATCTTTGTAGACGACATGGGCTAGCAGGATATTCACGTCTCTTGGGATCTCGTACTCCTCCCGGAAATGCTAAAGATCTTCAGGAGTGTCCAGGTACTGCCTGAACTTGTCGGACCGTCTCTTCGGCGCCATAGTTGGATCTGAAGAGAACACAAACAAGAGGGCACCGTTAGTCGGTCTGGCATCGACCTACGCAGTGAAGCATAGGGAAACCATTGGCTTGGCCTTCAACCAACAGCCAAGGCCAGTCTGGCTCGGCCAGGAGCAGGCGGGATGTTCGTCCCCTACCTCTGCAGCCCAGAAACTTACAGGAAGCTCCCAAGCCACAAGAATGGCAGAAGAATGAACCTCAAACCTCAACAGTCGCTAAATCGACTGGAAAATATGAAAACGACCACCATTAACATACAGAGAAGAGTTAGACGGTTACCAGGAACGAGGAAAGGAGCTGGAAAGCTGAAGAAGACGCAAGGAATGGGCTGGAATGTAGGTCACCGGAAACACGTCGCACGGTGGCCGGAAATCGCCTGGGATGAGAGAGAGAAGCAACGAGAGTTCTGAAAAATGCCCAAGGCCTCCTTTTATAGGAGGTGACCTGCAAGCCAAAACCAGTTGACCAGCCGAACCGGCTCAGCCAGTCACACGCTCTTGCAATCATTACTCTGACTCGAAAACTGAACCGACGCTGCAAAACCGACAACACTCTGCACCACGTCTCATCGGCCGTAGAGCCATCCAACCACAGCGTGACACGTAGGGCTACACAACCGCCCATTCAGATGCGCGACAGCCAATAATGCAACAGCTGTCAAGCATGACGTCATGACAGATGCGCCACTTGCCCAGAGCGTGCCACGTCATCGATTTCAAAACGACGGTTCATTAAATGATGTCAGAGACCCAAGTTCCAAGACAAATCAGTGGTCCGACACTCCTTCTCTTCAGCACCTACACAACCAATCGGCACTGAGTCAACCCCGCTTCGGCCAAAATGCCTGTCCAAAGGGGTTGAGGGGCTATTGTTGGGGGCCAAACTCTCGAGAGGCCGGAGCCGCGACCTCCTCCAGGAGGACCACAGCACAGGCCAGCCAACAGACGGCCGAGCAAAGCTTAGCCGGCGACAGGGCCTCACTGGGGCTCTCTCCGTCCCGGAGACTCAAAGCCCAAAGGAGGTGCCTGACCGAAGCAACATGAAGTCAAGGTCGTGCGACCGAATAGAGGGAGGGCCGACGAGAGAGGCTTTCTTGGGATCACTTCTTTGAAGAAGTCTCTTAGCCCAGGACGTCCAGGCCTACAACCAACAACGCCGAAGCAGCTCGCTTCGGCCAGATAGGACAAATGCCTTGTTTGCAGCATAGATTCCCTCGAAGACAGCATCTCGGGTTTTGCGCATATGGCAGACACACACCTGACACAGAATCAGCTTTTCCGTGATTCCCGCAGCATGTCAGGCACGCTTCGTCAGCTTTTCTACCGCCCGATGTTCTCAGGCGGTGCCGCCTGACACTGTCGGGGCCGACCGGTCGGCCACACGCTCAAACATACAGGAGGGAAAGGTGCACTGCCCCATGACCTGGCACAGCAGTTCACCTGCGCCGAAGCACGTGTCTTCCACTCTCCAATGGATCTATAAATAGGGGAGAGCATTCAATGCAGAGGTAGACCTTCTCTCACTAGCCAAAGCTCTGTCCATTTGCTTTCTCACTCTAGAACTCTTGCTGACTTTACCATCGGAGGGTCCACCGGCGACATCCGTCGGTAGCCTAACGTTTGTTTCTTTTGTAGCCTAGCACCACCGCTTCTCCACCGCTCACTACCGGAATCCATCACCATAAAGGCTTACCCCCCAACACGAGGTATTGAGGCCGACCCATCTCAGATCTCGACCATCCAAACGATTGAAGAGCCCAGAACGTTAAAGGAAGTACAGAAGCTCGCGGGAATGGTCGCAGCCCTCAATCGGTTCATCAGTAGGTCTTCAGACAAATACTGACTATTCTATGAGGTATTGAAGAAAAACAGTCGAAGGCACTTTTTGTGGACCGATCAGTGCAGGGAGGCCCTCGGCAATCTCAAAGAATACCTCTCTTCGATTCTCTTACTTGCCAAACCAATGCAAGGGGAAGAGTTGTACCTATACCTTGCCATCACGTCGCATGCCGTCAGCTCAGCATTGGTCCGTCAAGAAGGGCCTGAGCAGCTGCCGGTCTACTTTTCAAGCAAATCACTCATCAACGTCGAGACCATGTATCTTCCTCTCGAAAACTTGCATATGCTCTGGTTATTACTTCCAGGAAACTGGCACCATACTTCCAAGCACATACTATTGTGGTCTTGACCGAGTTCCTTCTTCGGGCATTGCTTAAATGCACCGACTTATCCGACCGAATCACCAAATAGGCCATAGAACTAGCAAACTTCGACATCAAGTTCCAGCCAAAAACAGCCATCAAAGGCCAAATCCTGGCCGACTTCCTTGCCAAATTCTATTCTCGACCAGATCCTCAGGACAATGCTTCCCTTGCTGACCAAGTCCTGCCACAATCACTGCCCAATCAGGTCTCATGGAGGATGTTTGTCGACAACGCATCCAGTTGCCGAGGGAATGGAGCCGGGGTTGTACTCATTTCCCCTTAGGGCGTCACTCATGAACACTCCCTCTGGCTCAACTTCAATGCTTCCAACAATGAAGCCGAGTATGAAGCCCTACTAACCGGATTGAAGGCTACCGAAAAGTTGTACATTCAGAGCCTCAGCATCTACAGCGACTCTCAGCTTGTAGTCAATCAGATCAACAGTGACTATGAGTATCGAGACGAACGCATGGGAAGATATATGCAGAAAGCCAAGGAGAGACCGGGGCTGTTCAAACAATTCCAAATCCAGTAGGTCGACATGGAACAAAATGCCCATGCTGACGCTCTAGACGGAATAGCCTCAGCGGCAGAAGTTAAAGAGCAGAGGACAGTCAGTATCTAGAGCCTGGATCATTCGAGCATAGAAGCACCGAAGCAGCCAGTCGTCTTCTTCATCAGCTAGGGTCCTAGTTAGATGGACCCCATCATTACATTTCTGAAGGACGGCTCACTGCCAGAAGACAAAAAATATGCCCATCGAATTATCCACAAGTCGGCTCAGTCCTGGTTAGGCCCTCAGGAGAAGCTATACAAACAGTCTTTCTCAGGACCATACCTCCTCTGTGTGTATCCAACATTGGTAGAAGGAGTATTGCAGGAGCTCCACGCCGGCAACTGCGGAGCCCACACTGGGGGAAGATCAATCGCACACCGAGCCATCTCCCAAGGATACTGGTGGACGAAGATGATGGAAGATGGGGAGTGGATAGTGAAAAAATGTGATGCCTGCCAGAGGTTCTCTCCGATCATCAGACAACCTGCCGAGGAGCTTACACCATTGACCAGTCCTTGGCCTTTTGCTCAGTGGGGCTTGGACATCATCGGTAAGCTCTCCACGCTACCAGGAGTGTTCAAGTTCTTGATCACGACAATGGATTACTTCTCCAAGTGGGTGGAAGCCGAGCCGTTGGTCACTATCGAAGACAAGGATGTCAAAAGGTTTGCCTGGAAAAATATTGTCTCTCATTTCGGCATCCCCTATGCCTTTATCTCAGACAACGACACTGAGTTTGTGGGGGACCTCTTTACTAACTTCTATGCCGAGTATAGAATTAAGTTCTATAACTCCACCCCCACTACCTGCAAGGCAATGGGCAGGCCAAAGCATCATACAAAACGATCGGTAGCTGCATCAAGAAAAGGCTCCAAGCAGCTAGAGGGAGATGGACTGAAGAGCTTCCCAGTGTTCTGTGGGCTTACAGAACAACTCCTCGGTGCTCTACAGGGCAAAACCCATTCTCACTAGCCTTCGGCATGGAGGCGATCATTCCGCTGGAAGCCGAGTTGCCAACCATCAAGACCGAAGCATTCGACGAACCAACCAACAACGCAGCAATAGAGAAGGATCTAGACTTGATTGAAGAAAAAAGAGATTCAGCTAGGATCATACTAGCCTCCTACCAGTAGGGAATGGCTAGAAATTTTGCACGGACGGTCCGGCCTAGGGCCTTCAAAATTGATGATCTCGTTCTAAGGAAAGTCTTGGGAAATAAGAAGAAGATCTCAGATGGCAAGCTCGGCCCAAACTGGGAATGGACGTACAGAGTGGTAGTCCACGCAAGGACCAGGTCTTACCGACTAGAAGAGCTGGACGACACTCCAATACTAAGGATGTAGAATGCTACAAACCTGAGGCTGTGCTATCATTAACCGATATGTAATCTGGCCTAGGGCCCTTGATCAATGAAAATCACTTCTTCAGAAATTGTGTTTAATTTTATCAATCTTTTGCATCAGTAGTACCGCCGAACAAGCGTACAGTTGTCGTTCATCTACAAAATATACGCGCAGCTTTTTGGTGATATACTGCCGAAGCAGCGTATAGTTGTCGTTCATCTACAAAACGTGCGTGCAGCTCTTCGGTGCTATACCGCCGAAGCAGTTTACAATTGCCGTTCATCTACAAAACATGCACGCAAATCTTCGGTGCTATACTGCCGACACAGCTTATAGTTGCCGTTAATCTATAAAGCGTGCATACAGTTCTTTGGTGGCTTTGCCGAAGAACCTTTAAAAGTTAGCATTTATCTAAAAAATGTACAATTATTACTCCGGCAAGTACTGAAGCAACCTACAAATTGCAAGCAACCAAAGTATACTGTAGAGCCGAGGTTAAAGCCTTAGATGACCAAAACCTTTTCCTCGGCTAGGGGAAGTAGGGAACACAATATAAAAAGGCAGCCATGCAGACAAGAAAACTTGAAACAAAAATTGCAAAGTTTATTGATTAAGAAAAGGAACTGGTTACAGGTCGGCCCAGTCCCAAAAGATAGCAAAAATACAAAGCAAAAGAAAGGAAAATGCTGAAAGAGATCAGACAGTCGGCTCGACAGGGTTGGCAATAACAGATTTAGTACTGACAGCCTTGGTCTCAGCGACGAGGTCAGCAACCTCAGTCTCAATGGCAGGAAGGGCCAGCAGAGCAAACCAAAGCCAAGCTCCACCCTTGGCCGACCTCATGAGCGGATTTCCCCCCACGGCTGAAGCATGATCTTCAGCCCCCATGGAGACTATGGCATAGACCCAGCCCTTCTGAAAGAGCTTCTCCTTGAGCCGACCCACCTGATCACGACACTGCGTCGAAGCCTCATCAAAGCCATGGTTATACCCCGCCTCGGCTTCAGCAACCATTTTATTACTTTGATCCTCCAGCTCGGCCTTCAGCTAGAGATTCTCAGCTTCGATCTTAGTGATCTGAGTATTCTTAGTATTCAGCTCGGCCACATTGATCTGAACCATTGACTCCAGACCTTTGGCCCTCTCGCTCAGCTCGACCAAGGAGCTGTCCGCCTCGGCAATCTTTTTGCAGCCTTTCTCGGCCTCCCTCTCTACCTGAGGATGGGTAGCTTGGAGATCACCAATGTGTCAGTCCACGCCGGTGCCAGCAGCCATCATCTACAAAGAGTCAAGTTATTGTAACCGTATCGAAGCGAAAAACCAAATGAAAAAGCAGTCGAGTGTTTACCATAGCGCCGTAGTACATCATCCTTCGGAAGCAGGTCTGGGGGCCTTTTGAAAGCTACTCCATCTCCTTCAGCACGGTGAAGGCCTGAAGCAATGCCATCACCACGCTGGAGTGCTCCGACAGCGTGTCACCCTCTTCGGCCTCAATGCCCTCATAAGAGAGCTTCGGCGCCTACAACTGCACTACCCTCTGGGAAGACCTCGCCTTCTCGATGGTCGTGGGATCAGGTACGACAGCCTTCTCTGCGGCAACTGTAGAGTGCTCGGCAGAAGGCACGTTCTCAGATAACCGGGGCTTCTTCTGTGCCCGAGCCCTCTCTAGCCCAGCCAGGACCTCGGTTGCTCGGCAGCCTGCTGGCGCCTCAAGATGGTCACCAAGGGCTCAACATCCGTGACCTCAGTTTCCTCGCCCATGAACTCTTCCTCGAGATCAATAACCCTTTTGGGCCCCATTTCTTCTTCGGCTCCCTATTCGGTAGAAGGCTCAGCTGAGCGCCTGGAGGATGCCTCGACTGGAGCTGGTCGGGATCGGAGAGTATGGGTATACGACGGCGTATACTCCAATAGTGTTGGCGCCGAGCGGCGTCCCTTGGGGAGTTCAGAAAACTTCCTGACTTTATCCTCGTTGGCCTGGGCTTTCAAGTTGCTGAGGATCCCAACGTCTGCAAAGGAAAACAAACGTTCAGAAAATTTCAATAAAGATGCAATCTCAGCCGAAGGAACAAAGCTTATAGGGGATGTCCTGTTGAAATGGTACGGTAAACTACATGTCCACACCCTGATCGAGTGGGACGAAGAAGTTACCGGAGACAATCATTGTATCCTCGGCATACTTATCGGAGTCCGGCAAGTTAGCGATCAGGCGGGGCTAGTTAGGTCTTCTGCCCAGGTAGTATTTTATAGACTTCTTATTGAAGCCAACCATATAGCAGCCGAAGATGTCCGGGAAGTTCAGTCGGTCTGACCGAGGAAGGGTCTCATTCAGCTTTACTACCCCCATCAAAATCCGTAATATGTTCACCATCACTTGGGATGGTGTGAGGCGGAGCTCGCCGAAGAAACGAGTGAGCATAGGGTAGAAGGGGACCGGACTCCTCCCTCCACCACAGTAATGATGGGCAGGTGGATGTAGTTCGACCCCGACTTTTTTTCGCCGATGGGGGCTATCAGGATGTTGACATCATCCGGGATTTCGAATTCCTGTCTAAAATGGCGGAGCTCCTCTGGGGTATCTAGGTACTGCCGAAACTTTTCGGACCTCCTCTTCCGTGCCATTTGTTGGATCTAAAAAAAATGCAAATAGTAGGGCACCGTTAGTCGGTCCAACATCAACCCGCACAGTTAAGCATAGGGAGACCATTGACTTGGCCTTCAACCAACAGCCAAGGCTAGTTCGGCTCGGCCAAGAACAAGTTGAGTACTCATCTTCAACCTTGTAGCCCAGAAACTTTCAGAAAGCTTCCAGGCCATAAAAATGGCAGAAAAGATGAACCCCAACCTGAAAAATGTCGCAAAACGACAGGAAAATAGAAAATAATGCGGACATTCAAAAGAGAGGATTTGACGATCACTTGGAAAGCAGTTGGTGGCTAGAAAACCCAAGAACACGCGACGGAAACTGGAAGCACCGTGGCCAAAAGTCTCTAGTACGGCCGCCGGAAATCGCCTGGGGGCTGAGAGAGAGCTGGAGCAAATGGAAGTTCTGGGAAACCCTAAGGATGTCTTATATAGGGGTGACCTGGGACTCAAAAAGGGGTGACTGGACGAACCGCCCTAGCCAGTCACCACGCATCTGTAATCATTATGCTACCTCAGAAGTTGTGCCGGTGCAGCAAAACCGACAACACGTGTGCACGGTGTTCCATCCGCCGTAGGGCCAACCAACCGCAGCACGCCATGTGGACTGACCAACTGCCATTTCTGGCGCACGCAAGCCAACGAAGTGACAGCTATTGACGTGACGTCTTGGCAGACATGCCATCAGCGCAGAGAACGACACGTCAGCAAATTCAAATTGACGGTTCAATAAAACTATCGGGGGTCCAAGTTCCAAGACAATCTAGTGGTCCAACTATCACGCCCCATCCCAGATAACTGTAAACTAGCTATCATAAGATGACACGTGGCATACAGTAAACAATCTAATCTCACTAATCAGTACTAATCTGCTATTAACAATGCATCTGAAATAAAACTAACTCACAACAAGCTGGAAACAAACTGAAAACAACTAGAAACGAACTACTAAACAACTGAAAGAACCAGCTAACTACTGAACTCAAAAAAAACTCTAATAATAAACAGGTACCTGAAATGGAATTACTGAAAAACTTCTCACACACTACTTCTGCTCAACCGTTGGACTGGTGGACTCTAATCCGAACTCAACTCAGCAATACCTAGATGGGGAAAAGGAGAGGGTCAGCTAGGGAAAGCTGGTGAATACTTACAAGAAAAACATAAAGTAAAGCTGCCCAAATAGCTATGGATCACTATTTCTCAAAATACTCACACTGATCTTTCAAACTATTTTCTCTTTCAAAAATCTCCTTTTAAATTCTTTTATCTCTTTTCAAATCCCTTTCAAAGCTCTTATATTTCAAAATTCCATTTTACTTAACGCAAAACTATTCCCATTCATTTTCTTTTTTCTATTTTAAAATCTCATTTGATTATTTTATATCCAATCTCGTTAATAATTCTATTTCAATCATTCCTTTTTAAACTCATTTCCTTTAACTTTTTCTAACATATTTTATTTCCACTTTCTTTTCACAAAATACTTTTTATCTCCTTTCCATTTCAAAATACTTT
>NMUG010009214.1:0-11355 GCA_002855965.1 Monotropa hypopitys
TGAATCAAGGCAACAGGAATCAAAGGCAAGGAAGGGTGTTTGCAATTGTCTCAGGCGATCCCAGAAATGACGAAGGAGTCATAGCAGGTAGAATTTCTATCTATAGAATTTCTACTTATGCGCTATTTGATTCTGGATCTACGCATTCTTTTATTTCTTCGATGCATGCCGGAGAGATCGATAGAATCCCTGAACCATTAGATTATGATCTTTTAGTATCCCAACCTGCGAGTAAGAGAGTTTTGTGCTCAACAGTTTTGATAAACTATGAAGCTATCGTCGGGGGAGTGTCGATGCTTATAGATTAAATTCCTTTGACCATGACGCATTTTGATGTGATCATTGGTATGGATTGGCTATCCAAGTATAATGCAAAAATAGATTGTACTTCAAGGTCGATTACCTTTAAAGAATCTAAAGGTGGGGAGACGAAGCTGAAAGGGGAAAAGGTTGTTACACCGCCCTGTTTTGTTTCGGTAGCAAAAGCTCGTCGACTTTTGCAGAAAGGTTGTCTGGGTTATCTTTGTAGTATCTCTACAATATTGGCGAAAGATTTCGTAATATCCGATATTCCGATAGTTCGAGATTTTTCCGATGTATTTCCTGATGAGTTACCAGGCATACCGATCGATCGAGAAATAGATTTCTCTATTAATGTCGTACCCGGTTCTCAACCGATATCTAAAGCACCTTATCAAATGGCGACGACTGAACTCAAGGAACTGAAGAAACAACTACAAGATTTGGTGGACAAAGATTTTATCATACCAAGCTCATCACCATGGGGTGCACCGGTGTTATTCATCAAGAAGAAGGATGGGACCATGCGTCTATGTATCGACTACAGAGAACTGAACAAAATTACGATTAAGAACAAGTATCTGCTACCACGAATCGACGACTTATTCGATCAACTACAAGGAGCTCATGTGTTTTCAAAGATCGACTTATGCTCAGGATATCATTAGCTGAAGGTCAGAACAAAAGATGTGCAGAAGACTGCTTTTCATACCAAATATGGCCATTACGAATTTTTGGTCATGCCATTTGGAGTAACTAATGCGCCAGTGGCATTCATGGATCTTATGAATCGAATTTTCACCAATTATCTCGACGAGTTCGTGATCGTATTTGTAACACCCCATATTTTTAAGTAAAACATTTCCAACATATTGTTTTTTTGAAATACAATAAACTCAAACATTGGGGAGTTAATAGTTATCATACAGTAGCATTGCAGTTGAAGTTCTCATTACATTAATCTTGATACAACATACAAACTGAAACCTGAAAGCTGAAAGGAAGTACGACAACACAAGGAGAGCCAAGACTGCAGCTCCAAAGGAACCAGCCGCTAGTACAAGCTCCAAGTCACCCTGCAAGAGAAACCCTGCAATACAATCCTGGAAAAGAGAGAGAAAGGGGGGTCTGAGCAAACCACGGCTCAGTGCAGTAACAACTAACGACTACAAAGCATGCACGAGCACATGCGAACCTATGTGCCACAAAGTAAAGGTAAGCAAAGTCAAGGAGAAGGCACGACACACGCACACACCCAAGTAACGTAAGGCTAAGAGTATCTCCAAGGTTATGCAAGTAAAGTGTCATCCAAACCACAACCGACGTTCCCAACGTAAACACTATCCCTAGAGAATTCTACTAAGGGACACGCGAACTTCGATACACAATCATACCTACTCTCGACCCAACCACAGCCAAGACACAACCGACACCTACAACCACTCGCAAGGAACCCAACGTCAAGCCCTCTCATCATTCTCATGGTCCTTAATCACGTTTTGGATTCACAAGATTATAGTTGATATTGAATATGGGAATTACTCTTTTCATCATTTTCCCACCTTGGCTCGTCCAAGGGACACAACCACATTACCCTCACAAGGTTATCATTTTGTTCCAATATTCAATTCTCCGAGACAAGGGCGAGTAAATCACATGTGTTAAGATTTGTTCCAGGATCCCGCCTGCCAGCGTATCCAGTATATTTCGAGACTTTCGAGAACTCGTATCTCCCACCTATGGCCAAAGGATCTTTTCCTAGATCATCACCCGTCAATGATATCTAGTTATTCCGCGACTTCAAGGGAACGCGCATCTCCCACTTAACACCATAAACGGACTTGGGCATGAACCATCCAAGTCAACCCACATTACACTTCCTTGTTTCATTAGTGAGTTTAGATGAATGATTAAAGATTGGCTAAGGGTGGTCCTCGTATGATCCATCCCTCGTGTTGGAAGTTCATTGCATTCATTGGGTATATTACATTGTGAATCGAATTATCAACTTTCCAATACTTCCACGATCCCCTCACGAATGGGATTCATCACAGATTTTCCAATTCTCCCTAGTCACAACACTAAGGGAAAATACTAACCAAACCACAACGTTACGAGCACCCAAGGAATCACAACACTCACTTACCCGCAGATTTCCAAGGCCAAACCCCAAATCTCTAGAACGTTTGACACAATTGACAACGAGGGGAAAATCCCCACTTCACCACAATTTACTCTCTCAAGGTACCGTAATGACTCGAGCAAGTCAAACACATCACTAAGCAATCCTCACGATAGTTCAACACGATCAACGCACCCAAATTCCACCTCAAAACCCATTCGGGCATTCCATCGAACACTTAGTGCCTATGCCATTCTAAGGGTAATCCCCAACACCCGAGTTATCGATCCTACCACAATATCGTTCCAATCATCAACCCAATTTCCCTACGCTACCCAACACCAACCAATCGAGTAATAACAACACGATTACATACCCGATGACAATGAATCGAACTACAAACGATACGAATTTGCATAGAAAATTAATGATCGACAATCAATGAAACAATGAATGGAAATACGCACACTCACACACGCGATGTAGGAGTTAAGAGTTACCCACCGGAGCGTCGCCGGAAAACTCACCGGAGAGGTCGCCGGAGCAATCGCCAGAAAACTCCCAACACGAACTGGACCCGTCAACGCGAAGCACTCGTCGCAACCTACAACATACAACCTTTAAAAAAAATGGAGAAGAGCCACTATAGGAGCAAGAGAGGAAAAGACATACTGATCCAAGACGATCTAAAACCGTCATCGCGTAGCCCTCGATGTCCCCGTCGACGTTTGTGAAGGCCGGAAGCTCCAAATCTCCATGGATGGAGAGGGATTGAAGAGAGAAGTGAGAGGGAGGGAAGAGGGAGGTAGAGAGAGGGAGGGTTCTGTAGAAAATGGGGGTATGGAATGCCCTAACTCGGACCAAAACATATATATAGGACCCTACGCGAAAAGACTATTTTTCCATTAATGACATTTCGCAGAACACAGGTGCACCGGTGCAAGCCTGGTCTGCACCGGTGCAAACCCCCATTGCACCGGTGCATCAACCGATGCACACCTCACTACCTCACATCCGAACCTCTGTGCACCGGTGCAAACCTCACCTGCACCGATGCAAACATTGAACAGAACCCACGGGAATTACTCTGCACCGGTGCATCCAATACCTGCACCGGTGCAACTGCTTCAAAAGAAAGCAGTGCACTCTGGACAACACCTGCACCGATGCAGCTCCAACCTGCACCGGTACAACTGCACCAAAACTGAAATAAAACTGCAGAATGGTCCCCAAGGCCATCCCGGACACCTCGGACAAGCAACTAACTAAAGGAAAAGGTCCAACGGGAATCTCAATATGATTTCTAAATAGATTTAAGTCGTGCTAAAATTTGCGGAGCGTTACAAACTACCCTCCTTACAGAAATTTCGCCCTCGAAATTTGCCGGAGTAAGGAGACAGAGGATTTACGCCACAATCCAAAATGAATCCAAAGAAGAACCATGTTTCACCACGCTTCCGCTGCGACCGAGACCACTTCACAACAAGGAACCACGCACGAAACACTTCCCAAAAGATTAAGCCACTTACCGACAAGAAATCGCACATGTCACACGACTCAAGAATCAAAACCAAATTCTTGACACAATCCGCAACCGCGAAAAGATACACGAGGAGTCGCACTTAAGGACCAAAAGTCTATCAAGGGATAATCCTAACGAGATTTACGCGCGAACTCCACCACGTTCACGTCACAAGCACGCAAAAGTTGATCGTCAAGATCACCGAACAAGGATATCCGCATCGTGAAGATACGCCAACACGCAAGAAGTACGTCGCTCTGCTCCGAACAAGACAAGGATACACCGATACGACGAGCCGAAATCCAAAGTTACTCGCAACCAACCCGAATACCGTATGCACTGAAATATTTAAACACCCAACAAGGAAATATCCCACAACGAAACAAATTTTGAGACTTAGGCAAGGTGTCTCAAAGGGTACATGACTCAACCACAGAGTAAGAGCAACAACAACAACAACGACGACGACGACGACGACGACGACAGTAACAACAACAACAACAACTACAAGTCCCAAAGAATGCTATAACAACTAGGGTAGGGACTTTTAACAAGGAGTCAAGGCTATGGAACAATCCAAGAAAACCTCACAACAACTTCCACCTACATATTTTTGCCACCACAAAAAAAAATATAAGGTTCCAATGACATCTTTTAGAATTTCAAGTAAGAAGCCTTAACCGATTCAACACAACATGGTTATCCAACATAAGTCAAATGTCATTCAACCAAAGGAACGAATCTCTAATAGAAAACCATCAATCAACACAACTATGAAGTTTTGCAACTTCAATTGCAAACGAGAAGCTTGATAAAAAGAACTCCAAAAGTGATCACAAGGAATCTCAAAATCCCACTAAGATGCAATGCAAGATTAAGGTTCAACATAGTTTTCAATACAACTCCAAAGAAAACGATACATAATGAAGGTCACAATTCAAAGGTGAAACCTCAACAATACAACAAGAACATGGACTTTCACAAGTCCAACACGGAAGCGAAACCTTACAGAGGAACAACAAGGAAAGCTGCCAATCTCTTCAACTTTGGTTCTTCATTGCTTGGGACAAACTCTTGCCACGTGACCAACTTAACCGCACACGAAACAAGACTTCGAAGGAGGAACCGATACGGTACACCGTGAACAGAAATGACCCGGCTGACGACACTTATGGCATACAATGTGGGAGACAAAAGCAATTCCCGGTTTTCGCGACGAAGAAGACGAACCACCACTTCGACGATGGCACGATGATTCCACTTGGTCATGACACCGCTTCTTACTGAAATTCCCGGATGAATCCGAACTCTTGCAAGCAACACGAGGAGGAGACTCAACTCTAGAAGTTGTCTTTGATTGACTAAGGCACAACTCCACTACCCTGGCACTCTCTAGCAAAGATGCATAACTCTGAATATGCTGACCTACGATATACGGCTGAATCGAGGGATGCAAATCTCTTTCGAACCTTTTACATTTATGATTTTCTGATCGGACCAACTCCAAAGCGAAGCGCGACAAGGAATGAAACTTAGAGGCATACTGAGTGACTGTCATGTCACCTTGTATCAACTTCTCAAACTGCAGACCCATCGCCTCATGACAAGAATCAGAAAAATACTGTGCATCAAACACAGCCTCAAACTGAACCCAAGACATACCTTTCGAAGAAGAGGAACTCGGTGTTCCATCACTTTGCATCAAAGAATCCCACCACACGCCTGCTTCATCGATCAATTAAAAAGTTGCTAAGGACACTCGAACGGAGTCTTCAACAATTTCTAACACATCTAACACTTTGCGAATCTCAACCAGCCAATGATTTGCCTTCAATGGATCTCCGGAACCATTAAACTGAGAAGGATTAAAGCGAAGGAAGTCTCTAACCGTCTACGAAGACCGATTCCTCTCATTACCCAACAACACACCCGACTCACGACCACACGCGACAATGGCTGCTGCCAATCTCTCGGCCAGCTGATCGAACTAAAACTGAACTCCATCTCCAAGAACAACTCCGGAAGTAGGGACACCGCGACGATTCCGATTTACCGCACGCCTAGGAGCCATTGAAACACTGTCACAAAGAACAGTCAATGTCACTATACGTGAATATTTGCATTGCGATGGGAAAGAATGGATACAACACACAAAATGTATAGATTTTCCAATGAGGCAAAGGATCCAAATGATTACCAACATCAAGTCACACGAGACTTAGAAAACACAAAGCCAAACTACAAGAGGAATAGGAAGAACAATCCTCATTTCACCCGAAGAAGCATAAACGGAAGCCTTAACAATTTACACAACCACACGACGACATCAAACTTATACCTCAAAAAGGGAACACCAACAAATCTCAAAAGCCTCATTCTTTCCAAAAATCAAGATTTCTACTACACATTCACAAGAAGGGAGTTCTAAAACTCAATGGAACGTACGAAATCCACAAGACAACCAAGAATTTGTGCCTCAAGACGAAAAGACAACAAGTCTCAAGACCTCATATCGCACTACAATTCACGATCTTCACTATACAGCCACAAAGAAATCCTCAAATCAACTGAACAACGGAAGTAACACCACAAATCTCAAGGAAATTAATTACCCAAGTGTACAACCGTCAACACATCTCTAACTTCTCAGGGAGGAACAACACACATCTCCCAACAATCTAAGAAAAACCAACAATCCAAGGAGGAGTCGAAACAACACAAGCGACTCTAAGGAAGCAAACCCAAGGCAAACGGTGCTCCAAAGCAGACGAGAATAATTGTATCGATCGTAATGAACCTAGGAACCCATGGAGACTAGATGTCTCCCCACGGTCCGAAGGTATTCAAACCGAAAGCTCTGATACCAACTGTAACACCCCATATTTCTAAGTAAAACATTTCCAACATTTTTTTTTTGAAATACAATAAACTCAAATATTGGGGAGTTAATAGTTATCATACAGTAGCATTGCAGTTGAAGTTCTCATTACATTAATCTTGATACAACATACAAACTGAAAGAGTACAAGAGAGAAGAGGGTACAACTGAACTACTCACGAAAAACTGCAAAAGAAGTACAACTACAACAGTGCTACAACCTGAAAGCTGAAAGGAAGTACGACAACACAAGGAGAGCCAAGACTGCAGCTCCAAAGGAACCAGCCACTAGTACAAGCTCCAAGTCACCCTGCAAGAGAAACCCTACAATACAATCTTGGAAAAGAGAGAGAAAGGAGGGTCTGAGCAAACCACGGCTCAGTGCGGTAACAACTAACGACTAGAAAGCATGCACGAGCACATGCGAACCTATGTGCCACAAAGTAAAGGTAAGCAAAGTCAAGGAGAAGACACGACACACGCACACACCCAAGTAACGTAAGGCTAAGAGTATCTCCAAGGTTATGCAAGTAAAGTGTCACCCAAACTACAACCGACGTTCCCAACGTAAACACTATCCCTAAAGAATTCTACTAAGGGACACGCGGACTTCGATACACAATCGTACCTACTCTCGACCCAACCACAGCCAAGACACAACCGACACCTATAACCACTCGCAAGGAACCCAACGTCAAGCCCTCTCATCATTCTTATGGTCCTTAATCACATTTTGGATTCACAAGATTATAGTTGATATTGAATATGGGAATTACTCTTTTCATCATTTTCCCACCTTGGCTCATCCAAGGGACACAACCACATTACCCTCACAAGGGCGAGTAAATCACATGTGTTAATATTTGTTCCAGGATCCCGCCTGCCAGTGTATCCAGTATATTCCGAGACTTTCGGGAACTCGTATCTCCCACCTATGGCCAAAGGATCTTTTCCTAGATCATCACCCGTCAATGATATCTAGTTATTCCGCGAATTCAAGGGAACGCGTATCTCCCACTTAACACCATAAACGGACTTGGGCATGAACCATCCAAGTCAACCCACATTACACTTCCTTGTTTCATTAGTGAGTTTAGATGAATGATTAAAGATTGGCTAAGGGTGGTCCTCGTAGGATCCATCCCTCGTGTTGGAAGTTCATTGCATTCATTGGGTATATTACATTGTGAATCGAATTATCAACTTTCCAATACTTCCACGATCCCCTCACGAACGGGATTCATCACAGATTTTCCAATTCTCCCTAGTCACAACACTAAGGGAACATACTAACCAAACCACAACGTTACGAGCACCCAATGAATCACAACACTCACTTGCCCGTGGATTTCCAAGGCCAAACCCCAAATCTCTAGAACATTTGACACAATTGACAACGAGGGGAAAATCCCCACTTCACCACAATTTACTCTCTCAAGCTACCGTAATGACTCGAGCAAGTCAAACACATCACTAAGCAATCCTCACGATAGTTCAACACGATCAACGCACCCAAATTCCACCTCAAAGCCCATTCGGGCATTCCATCGAACACTTGGTGCCTATGCCATTCTAAGGGTAATCCCCAACACCCGAGTTATCGCTCCTACCACAATATCGTTCCAATCATCAACCCAATTTCCATACGCTACCCAACACCAACCAATCGAGTAATAATAACACGATTACATACCCGATGACAATGAATCGAACTACAAACGATACGAATTTGCATAGGAAATTAACGATCGACAATCAATGAAACAATGAATGGAAATACGCACACTCACGCACGCGATGTAGGAGTTAAGAGTTACCCACCGGAGCGTTGCCGGAAAACTCACCGGAGAGGTTGCCGGAGCAATCGCCGGAAAACTCCCAACACGAACCGGACCCGTCAACGCGAAGCATTCGTCGCAACCTACAACATACAACCATTAGAAAATGGAGGAGAGCCACTATAGGAGTAAGAGAGGAAGAGACATACCGATCCAAGACAATCTAAAACTGTCATCGCGTAGCCCTCGATGTCCCCGTCGATGTTTGTGAAGGCCGGAAGCTCCAAATCTCCATGGATTGAGAGGGATTGAAGAGAGAAGTGAGAGGGAGGGAAGAGGGAGGTAGAGAGAGGGAGGGTTCTGCAGAAAATGGGGGTATGGAATGCCCTAACTCGGACCAAAACATATATATATGACCCCACACGAAAAGACTATTTTGCCCTTAATGACATTTTGCAGAACACAGGTGCACCGGTGCAAGCCTGATCTGCACCGGTGCAAACCCCCGTTGCACCGGTGCATCGACCGATGCACACCTCACTGCCTCACATCCGAACCTCTGTGCACCGGTGCAAACCTCACCTGCACCGATGCAAACATTGAACAGAACCCACGGGAATTACTCTGCACCGGTGCACCCAATACCTGCACCAGTGCAACTGCTTCAAAAGAAAGCAGTGCACTCTGGACAACACCTGCACCGATGCAGCTCCAACCTGCACCGGTGCAACTGCACCAAAACTGAAATAAAACTGCAGAATGGTCCCCGAGGCCATCCCGGACACCCCGGACAAGCAACTAACTAAAGGAAGAGGTCCAACGGGAATCTCAATATGATTTCTAAATAGATTTAAGTCGTGCTAAAATTTGCAGAGCGTTACAGTATTTATTGACGACATTTTGATCTACTCAAAGAACGAGGAACAACATGCGATTCATCTGGCAACGGTTTTACGAATCCTACGAGAGAAGAAACTTTACGCGAAATTTAGCAAGTGCGAGTTCTGGCTCGAGAGTGTTCATTTTCTTGGGCACATCATCAACAAGGAAGGCATTTCAGTGGATCCCCAGAAGATTGAAGTAGTAATCAACTGGTCAGCACCGACTTCAGTATCCGAAGTTCATAGTTTTCTTAGACTCGCTGGTTATTATCGACGTTTCGTTAAAGTCTTTTCAAAGATTGTAGTGCCAATGACAAAGCTTACACATAAAGGAGAACCTTTCATTTGGACTCGGGAACGAGAAGAATGTTTCCAAGAGTTAAAAAGGAGGCTTACGATGGCACCAGTCTTAGCTTTACCCAATGGAGAGAAGAAGTTTGCAGTCTATAGCGACGCTTCGCACAAAGGACTAGGATGCATTTTAATGCAAGATGGGAAGGTAAATGCCTACGCTTCACGACAATTGAAGATGCACGAGAAGAATTACCCTACGCACGACTTAGAACTCGCAGTAGTTATCTTCGCGCTCAAGATTTGGCGTCACTACTTATACGGAGTTACTTGTGATATCTTCACCGATCACAAAAGCTTGAAATACGTATTCACTCAGAAAGAGCTAAACCTCGGGCAACGCAGATGGCTGGAGCTTATGAAGGATTACGACCTCAACATTCAGTATCATCCTGGGAAGGCTAACATCGTGGCAGACGCGCTCAGCAGGAAACCAGAGGATTCATATCTAAAGCACCTTGCAACGATTATTGTAGAACCATCGATTCTCGAGGAAGTCAAGCAGCTACAATTGGAGGATCCCAAGCTAAAGAAGATTCAAGAAGGCATCAATGATCAAGGGGAGTTTACCTTTCAAAACAATGTTCTCAAGTTCAGAAAACAATTATGCGTACCAGACAAGGAAGAAATCAAACGAAAAATTTTGGATCACGGCCACAAGACGAAGTTTGCAATTCATCCAGGGCAGAAAAAGATGTATCAGGATCTGAAGAAATCATACTGGTGGATGGGCATGAAGAAAGACATAGCAGAGTACGTCAGCAGATGCATGGAATGTCAACAAGTGAAAGCAATGCGACAAAGACCAGTTGGACTACTTCAACCTTTGCCTATTTTGAAATGGAAGTGGGAAGACATTATGATGGATTACGTTATCGGATTTCCACGATCAATCAAAGGCAACAACGCGATATGGATAATAGTCGATCGATTAACTAAGTCAGCGCATTTCATTACGATCAAGAATATGTATTCGATGGACCAGATGGCGTCTACTTACCTGAAAGAGATTATTCGACTTCACGGGATGCCAGTATCTATTACATCAGATAGAGATCCATGATTCATGTCAAGATTTTGGAAAGCACTTCAGAAGGCTATGGGGACAATGCTCAACTTCAGTACAGCTTTTCATTCATAGACGGACGGGCAGTCAGAAAGAACGATTCAGACTTTAGAAGATCTCCTGTGATCATGTACGTTAGCATTTCAAGGAGGCTGTGTTGTCCCTTATTATTTTGATGATAATTTTCATTGAAATATTATATGCACTTAATTTAATTTTATAAATGATCAAATGTTCGTTACTATTTTAAGTGATGATTTTAATTGTTAATTATTTTAATTGAATAATTCATCTCACTAATTACTTCAAGGATAAATCAAATTGATAATTTAATTTCATGATATTTGTGTTCAATTGTTAAAATTAGTCTTGTGATTAATTTTGTTATATCTTGAATTTATTCAATTTTATGATCTTGGAAATTTAAATATGTTAATTGTAATTTATCCAATTGTTG
>NMUG010009215.1:0-11343 GCA_002855965.1 Monotropa hypopitys
GGGCGACCAAAAATTTGGTCGAGAAATGTACAATTGCTTTTGCCGACCAAATATTTGGTCGGGAAATGTGTACTTTGGCGACCAAAATTTTAGTGTGCAAATAAGATTACTTTGGGCGACCAAAAATTTAGTCGAGAAATGTACAGTTGCTTTTGCCGCCAAATATTTGATCGAGAATGCTTATTTATATAAAATTAATTAATATATTTATTATTTTAATTGTTAATTAGAACTATTTTTAACGTTATATTATAGTAGTATTTATTCTTCTAACTTGTATCGATAATTGAAAATGAGATGTGATGAGAGGCAGATAGATGATCGAAATTAAGGAATTAAGCGAGTAAATTGGACCTCGACTTTTCAGTCCAAATTTTGACGATCGAAATTATTAGATGTGTTCAAAACATGTTTTTAAGGTCCTATAAAAAGATTTGGAAAAAATAGTACCTAGAAGAGCTTGATCAAAGTAGGTTTTTGTAAAACTATTTTATGAAGATTTTGTCCGATCAAGCTCTTCTAGGTACTATTTTTTTTAAATCTTTGCACAGGAACCTAAAAACGCATTTTAAAGACATCTAATGGTTCTAATTTTGTAAAAAATGATTATGTGGCATTGAAGTGGTGTATTATAGTACTGAATTTTCACAAGAGACGCTATATTTGTTCTGATCGCGTGGTTGTCGATATCGGATGATCGTGATTTTTTGAGAAAATAATAGAATTGATATGATATTAAATTGCAACGGTTTAGATCGAATGTTCAAAAAAACTATTTTGCACTTACCTTTCAATTTTATATATCGAATTTACTTGTATATGAACTAAACTATTATGTTATAGTATAATGAACGACAGCCACACAATAGCAATACAAGAATGACGATCCATGTCATTCACTTTGTTTGTGTCAACATTTTAATGACTATTGCCAAATTTTTAGTCTATTTGGATTTCAAAAAATCTTTCATCGCATCACAATTACGACACTTTTCATCGTTCATAACAAAAAATGGCTTTTGGATCCTACTTGCTGGTCCCTTGTGAATAATCCAAACCGTTAGATGATTTTAAAATAATATTTTGTACGACCTTAGAAAAAATTAGGCCAATTGTATATGCGGAATTAGTAGATCCAAAACTTTGAGTTTTAAAATCAAGTGAATGTGTAGCTTGGATCGACGAGTTATGCATATCCAATTAGTCTGATTTTTTATAAGGCCATATAAAACATTATTTTAAAATCATCTAATAGTCCGGGCTAGGGCCTTGTTTATGCCAAGTTTGTTGAGCCTTGTATGTATCTGTTCAGTGTTGTATTTAGAGATCTTTATTTCCAGTATTTCAGTTTTGGTTATTTTGAGTTGTTATTTGTAATGTGTATCTATGTCTTTGCCACGTCGCTAACTCGGTCGATTACCTTGATAATTAACCGGGTTGGGTCGTGACACTCTTTTTGGTATCAGAGCTTGAGGTTTAGAGGTTCTGTAGACTTGTCGAGTCAACCGAATAGTGGACAATATGGTGTCATCGAATTAAGAGGATAAGATGTAAAATGATTTATATGAATTCTTATGTGTTATCTTTCTTTGTTGAGCAGAATTATGGATAGTGAAAATCAGCATGTTGTGGACGAGATGTCAACAGCCTCTGTTGGCCAAAGACAGGAAGAGCAACAAGTTCTAGAGGAGGTTAGGGTTGAGGATCAAGTTGGGATCGATCCGATGAGGCAGCTGTAGGAGGTCATGATTCAGATGGTCAAGATGCAGGCCAGGTGTTTTGAGAGGCAACCCGTACAGCTAACTACGGCGCAAAGACTGTTAGTCGATATCAACACGTCCTTATATAAAAGTTTCAAAGCAATGTATCCGCCTAGTTTTTCAAGAGTGAAATGGGAGAATGATGCTGAGAATTGGTTGAAGAAGATCAAGAAGATATTCGCTATTATGTAGATATCCGACAACGACAAATTGCGATTGGATACATTCATGCTTTCGGAAGAAGCACAAAATTGGTGGGAATCCACAGAGAGAGTCTTTACTGCAGTGCCAGCTGGGGCAGAGGTAGTAATTAGCTGAAATAGTTTTAAGAATGTGTTCAACGAGAAGTATTTTTTGTAGTTCTATCAAGGGGAGAAGAGGAGAGAGTTCTTGATGTTAGAGCAGGGTTCGATGTCTATAGATAAGTATATGGTTAAATTCACAGCTCTATTCTGTTTCACATCGTTCTTGGTCGCCATCGAAAAGGCGATGTGCGAGAAATTTTAATTGGGGTTAAATTCATGTATCCAAACGCGTGTCGCATTACTCGAGGTACATGATTTTAAACAGCTGAAGACAAAGATTTGTAAGCATGATATCGAGAAAGCTGATGGCAGAAGAGAGCAGTTCAAGAAAGCTAGGACTGATGGTTCATTTCAGCAGAGAGGATCGAGTAGCAGATCTTTTGGTGGACAGAGTACACAGTTTTATCGAGAATCTTTGCAACCTACCAGGCAGACTTCCGGTAGAGGGCATAGCTTTAGTAGACCAAGACGATGAGCGTATAGTCAGTAACAGCAGTAGCTGAGTTTCCAAGTAAGGAGATTTGCGAAATCTCAGTTATCATGGGTAGTATGCTATTGTCGCAATCGAAGGGGTCATTATGTGAAAGATTGTCTTGAGGGGTCGATTGTTTGTAATGGAATAGATGATGAAAAATAAAGAAAAAGTAATAAAAAGATAAGAAAGGGATAAAAAGAAAATAATAATGAAAATGTGAAAGAAAAAAGAAAACATTTAAAAAGGGTGTTGGTAACTCAAAAAAAAGATTTGAAAGACAGAAAAAAGATATGAATAAAAGTTACTAATGTTTATGATTTTTATAATGGAAAAGGGAAAAGACAGTTTTTGTGGCAATGAAAATAGTTAAAGAGATTTTTTTAAAAGAAATAATCCATCACTGCTCTTATTTATTTTCTATCACAATATTCACTGAGCAGTAGATGTTGACGTGCTTTATACACCTTCTTTTCTAGGTGAGCAACTAGTGTTGTTCATATGTCCAGTTGCAGTTGTCAAATTTTCCTTTTGATAGGTATCTATGTAAAAATTGGATGTTTTATTATTTATTGTTTCAGAGATTTCTATCATGATTATAACATATGTGGAATGGATCATAGTTTTATTTTTACCAATTCGTTGAACAGTATATATATTTCAATATTTATGTAGTAAAATTTTATTTCCCAATTTCATGGAGTTATTTATTTAGAATTGATGGATAATTATGTTTCTAATGTTGCCACGTCACTTTCCAGGATAATGTTTTGAATATTGGAAGGGGGGCTTGTTTCTAATGTTGCCACGTCACTTTCCAGGATAATGTTTTGAATATTGGAAGGGGGGCTTTTGGGTCAAACCAATGGTCAGTTGGGTGGAATGGTGACCACTGTGTTGAAATCTGAACATTGGGTGTAAATGAAAGGCCAGTGATAAAATAAACCCAAATTGATCAGCTGGTTTGAACTTAACTTTGACTTATTCCTAATAGCTAGTAGTGACTTCTAGCCCCATGTCAAAGCAATGGTCAGTTGGGTGGAATGATTTATTCTTTTCTGACCTTATCAGAAAAGAAAAGGACTGAAGCAACATTACTCATTCCCTGGTAGGATTCAGAAAAATAGCAGAAGGGGGTTTAAAGATGGGAGCCATAATTCTCTCACAATCCCCTCACAACTCATTCTGGACCTGACCCTACTAGAAGGGGGTGGTGATCATGAGCCCCATTTCCAATTCTCCACTTCTCTCTTAAATTCAAGTCAAAGATTTTGGATGCCTTGTGAGTGTGTCCCTAGTGCCCAGCAAGCACAAGACACAATACTGATCTCCCACCTATTTGTGGGGTTACACCCCCAAAAGAAAAGAAAAAGAAAAGAAAAAAACAACCAAAAAAATTGACACATGGTAAATGCAATTGCTAATTCCGAGTATTTCGTGGGTACGGGTACGGCAATGGGTACTTCAAAAATGTATCGGATACTTCAAAAACGTACCCGGTACTTTTGACTTAAATGGGTATGGTAGTGATACTTCGTGGGTACTTTTATGAGTACGTTTGGGGAACATTGCATTTTTAAAAAAAATATGAATGAATAAACCTAATAGTCTTGGACTCATGTGTAATTCTCATTCTCTTAGACATGAATAGACCACATATGTCATTTAGCTCTATATTTACAATCCGACATCATAAGTTAGAAAACACATTCAAGACTTGAGACCGACAACTGATTCCACCGGTGACTGACATCAGTCTTTAGTCATTAGTTTCTCTTTCTCTCGCGTTGTTCAATATCTAATGAGAACTGGAGTGATAATCACTGTTTACAAACTTATTTTGTATTTAATTTTCTACTTATTTTTCATTTTCATTCATATAAGAAGAGAACTGATATTTTTTTGTAAACTAATTATTGCTTTGATCTAGGCATGTTGAACTTGATATATGAACTTTTAAACTTTTATTTATCTCTTTTTGGTTGTAAAATAGGTTTATATTTATTTTATGGAATGAAACATAGTAAAATAATAAATAAATATATAAGTAATTTGTCGTAACCCTGCCCTAAATCAAAACAAGCAATCTAGTAAACGAAAACAAGGGGCTGCACGGAAGAAAACAGACATTGTCAACCGAAACTGTTTTGAGTCAATTTTGGAGAATTTCAAGAGCCCTCCAGTAGTACCATCATGCAACAAAGCTGGTCTGAGTAACATGTCAGTTTTCTTAAACAACGAAAACTCTCACAATCGGCTAAAATTCAGAACTAAAGCTAAATGCATCCAATAATATTACAACAAAAGGAAAAAAAACGTAATCCTATTTCCTACAAGAATGGATAAGAGAAAACTACCTACTTTTTGCTAGCAAAGTTCATTCTGTCACCTTGTACCTTGCTGTAGTGATTTTTTCCCTCAAGAGTCTATGGGAGCAGCAGCTTGTTGAGTTCTGCGTTGATGTACATCCCAGTTGTATACACGAGCAATTGTGACCTGAAACAATAGTTGTTAATCCTAAAAGATCCATCACTAAACACTCCCAACAGACCTATGCAACACCGTGTAATATCAATTGCTATGTTGCATCCATAACCTCATCATGGTGCCATAAGCACCTGTTTGGCTATTGAACTGTTTATCAAAAGAATTAAAAAATGTAGCATGTTTGTGCATTTGTCAATATCTTTTTACTCTCTCTAACCAATCCAAAACCCAAAAAATGGAGTAGAGCACCAACTATACCTGTGTAACCGTCACTTGATCCCTCAAGAATTGTTGATCTGCAATCAGAACCTCTAAACTAGCTCTAGCATTTTCCAAATTGTTTTGTAAAAGAGCAGTAGCCTGTGATTCGAAGTTTAAAGAACGTGAGTATCGATGTGGGAAAAAAGATGACATCTAAAGATAACAAATGGGATTACCTCTTCGCATGAGTACTCCAGCATGACATTGGCTCCTAGCCATAAACATACTGAATCAGTATTTTCGATACATGCACGAGAATAGATGCCCTCTGACACTTCAAAATCAGAAATCAGTGCCTGCAACCAGAATAAGAAAGTGACATGATAAATTATAAAACAACATGGTGTGGACACCCGCTCACCCATCATGCGGATTTACAGACGCAGGCGTCGTTGGGTGACCCGCCCACTGGGCGAGATGATTTATTAGCAATACCATAGATTTTTATTTATTTCTTTATTTCTTTTAAAATAGATATTTTATTTTTTGAATAATTTTTCGCATTCTTGATTTTTAGGATTTAGATTTATCTTGTAAAGCCAATTTCAAGGCGGACTTTGTTTTTCAGCACTTCTGATATTTAAAGAAAATTATATTTGTTTATTGATTGTTGGTGCTTACTCCAACAAACCCTAGGTGCGAAGCCTAGGGTTTTCTTCTTATCCTTATTCTACATCAACTTTGGCATCAGAACCTACCTTTGATCCCCACCTCCACTGCTACACAGATATTCCATGTCTTTGAAAAATTCTGCAATTTTATTCTTCCAATTTTTTCTTTAAAGCACTCAACAGCATTGCGCAAAATCTCATCCTCTTCTGTTGTCCATTGTCCCTTTGTTGAACACCTTGTGGGGCCACTCGTCCTCCCATTCACAGGTCGTGTTCTCTGAGAACCATCGATGACTCCTTCTGATGCAGTTTTTGTCCTATCACTTTCCATCGTCGCTCGACATAATAAAATCAGCATACCCAGATTCCCGCTCGACGACGATCGTCTTTTGAATCCCCTTCCCCAAATCAGTATCAATTTCCCTTCGTTGTAGCAGGAGCTACATTCTTATAAAGGTAAAATCACACAAAATTCAACTAAGCTTAAAACTACGCGATCCGGGGAGAGAGAGAGTCATTCAATCTATTCAAAGAACATCCCCCGAAAAAAACAAAGAAAAAAAAAGAAACATAAAAAAGTAGTCGTTTAATTTATATATTGTTCAAAGGCAATCAATAGCAGTCCACTTCTTCTACGGTGCAACCTGCATCCACTGCGAGGCTTCCTACAGTTGTCATTCATATTCTCCAGGCCATTTCCTTCCTCTAGTGATTTAATCTGCTACTATAAAAAAATGCACCAATTCTCTTTTTGTGCTTAAATAGGACATTCTTACAATTTACTCGGTGTGCCTTGAATTTATTTGTTTGCCATTAATTTAGCCAATCCCGTTTATTAATTGTAGAGCTTTCCCTAGCAATTGGAAATTTTTTTGACGAGCGCAAGGACACACCTTAGTGCTATGAAAGCCGTATTACCTGATTGCAAACTAGTATTGAAAATTGACTCATTGACTGCTTAAAATTTCATGTTCTATTGATTAATTTTTATTTTACATTGTGAACTTACTTGCCTAAATAATTTGATGATCTCAACAGCAATCTTTTAGAACTTGCGGCCTTCCCTAGCGTGGTTTAGAGTTGAACCCAACTTTATGCACCGTCGTAGTGATTCCATGGAAGCTCCTAACAAAACCCTCCAAGAATTGTCTACTCAATTAGCCGGTTTAAGCACTCAGTTTGCCAATTTGATGACATGACCACTCTTGTTCACCTTACCAATGCTCGGATTGACGCGTAAGAGACAAACCATCAAGTGGCACCACACGTCAGAGAGGATCCTATCGATATTATGGATGTTGCACCTCCTAAGTCATCTCGTCCAAGAAACCCTAACCACAGAGGTTGTGGTGACTAAAAATATCCTGTCTAAGGTTCTGCCCGAAGGGTTGCGAAGATCCTGCACGGAGTCGGTGATGCGCTGTCGAGGGAGATGCTTTCCACCGTAGGCTCCGAAAGAGGTTGGAGGTCTGACCTGCAAAGAGATGGGGGTTCCTCCTGCTTGGCTCCAACAAAACAAAGTTGAGTGTCCACCGATCGGCAGTGACCAAAAGGAGCCTCCGATGGCTAAGTCAACAAAAGCCGGAGAATAGGAAATGTATAAGCAGTCGGAGAGCTGAATTGAGTAAAAAAGATTTTGATCCATGAACAGTACCTCAATAGGGGTATTTATACTAGGGATGGTGTGGTGGATGGATTCCTTCTGAACCTTTCCGACGGCTGGTCCTTCGGGTCGCAGGTCGTCGGTTGGCGGTCCGGAAGCTTGCGTGGGTCCCTGCAAAGAGGAAAAAGGGTCCTCCTGTTTGACTCCTGCAAAACAAGGGTCGGTTTCCGCCGGTCGGTTGTGACCAACGGGGCCTCCGATGCTTAAGTTAGTCTCTCTTTAAGAAAGAAGACAGAAGATAATGAGGCCGGACGGTTCGTATCGGGGACCAGGTCCCCTGAACAGTACCCCCTTAGGGGATATTTATAGGGGAAGGTTGGCTTGAGACTCAAGATTGACGAGTGAACAGCGCGTCGTGGGTTCCCCCGTGCGACATTGGGCCCGAATGGTGCACGTGGCAGGACTAAGTGGCCCGAGTGCGGTTGACGGGTCGGGTCGGGTCGTACGTGTGGGGGATCCACGAAGCAAGTGGGTGAGCTACCCTGTGCTGGGTCGTCGCCGGAGAGTGGACCCTCCGCTAGGAAGGCGGTCGGTCGGGAGCTACGCACTTGTCACAAGGGTCCTGCAAGATGCTCTGTCGATCGCCTGGTAGCCAGAAGTCTGGGTCTCCCGACCGACGGACCCTACTCCAAATGTTTTAAACTGCATGCTCTGTCGAAGGGGACAATCGAACCTGTAGCCTAGTACTTCGGGTATAGGACAGCTACCGGAGGTTCGTGAGACCAGCGTTTCGGGATTACGTAGCGCTCAGGATCCGGATCCGTATGCGTCTCCCTGCGATGAATTCGACCCCTCGAGGCTAAGGTCCGGCTACCTCAATAGCCCCTCAATCTTTCCCGGCTTCGTCAGAAAAGATTGATCATGGGGATGCTGGATGCTGGATGCCTTGCTTCGGAGGGGCGACTTCGCGGACTAGCATTGACGTCATCTGACAGAAGTAAGTGAATGATTAAATGCGTACGTAAGTGCTTCGCCACGTGTCGCTTCCCGATTCGTTGGTCAAACGCAATGTTCTAAAAGGCGCTAGGCGCTAGGTGGGCGGGCGAGGGGGGCCTAGGCGGGGACTAGGCATTTTATTTTTTATTAATTTATTAACATAAAATATATAATAATCCTTTTTATCATAGTCTAAAGCATAGTCTTTCACCAAATACACGAATACTAGGAAAAAAACAATAGTTCAAACTTGAAAGCATCAATATTATTAAAAACTATAAAACAAAATATTTTTCATGGTAAACTTTATAAGACGTAACTTTTTTTTTATTCTAGGATAAAATTATAGTTTAGATCCCTAAAATTTGAAGAATTTTAAAACCTCCACGACTTATTCCAATTTTCTGCCTAGGCCCGCCTAGGCCCGCCTAGGCCTGCCTAATCCCGCCTAGGCCCTCCTAATCCCGCCTAGGCCCGTCTAGCCCCGCCTAGCCCCGTCTAGGCGCCGAACCCGCCTAGAACCCATTAGTCGGGGCGGCAATGCCTTACCTCTTTATTTTAGAACACTGGTCAAACGGTACTCATCGGTACTTGTGCAAAGATTAATTATTTTGACAACTGTGAACCATACCTTATGTGGGCCTATAAATAGGTTGTTGGTGCTGAATGCCCGGAGTTTGCTCTTTGTGCTTTGACCCTCCGCAATGCCTTCCCTCTTTCGGCCCTTATTCTCCGGTTACTATGGTTGAGATAGTTTCAAACAGCGATTCCGACTCAACGTTCAGGCTGAGCTCTAGCGACTCGTCGGCCGGGGTTGCTTCAAAAACTGCTGATTCGGTCGGCCGAGGCCCATCACATGCCAATCCGGAGCCAGCTCCGCCTCACAAGAGGTCCTCTACTGTTTGCCATTTCTCGGACGAGGAAGGGTCTGCTCACGTAGGGCTTATGAGAGATACACGCGCAAGACTCGCCCTTGGAGGATGGGCGCTCAGGACCCAGGGAGTCGTCTATGTCCTTATTTGGATTATTTTCGCGGCGGGCTCACCAAAATGGATGAATCGGTACCAGATTCCGTCGTCTATCCCCCTTGTCGAGGTGGGGTCGAAGGTTAGTTATGCAGAGGAGCAAATAACCGTTCCTCTGATGGCAATCGCCGAAGGAGGGCTGGGGTTTCCTTTAGACCGCCACCTTCGGTATTTCCTGTGCGCGTTTAAGCTCACTCCCAGTCAGCTGTCGACCAATAGCTATCGGATCATCTCCTCCGTGCAGGCTCTATGTGAGAGGTATAACCTGGACTTTTACGTGGCGGACCTCATGGGGATGTTTTCCCTCTCTCGCAATAGGACATCCGGAAGATATTTTCTTTCCGCTCGCAAGCCCTATGAGGATGTCATCACAAGGCTGTTGGATTCCGAGAGGTGGGCGGACACCTACATCCAGCTATATGGGGAATACAACTTCGCGCCGGAGGAACCGCGTCTGCACCCAGTTCCGACGATGTCGGGCGATCCAGGTCGGAGGTCCAATCTTTTTCTTCTTCCAAACGTCAGGCAGCCCCTGCCTTATCTGAAAACATTTATTCATTGTGCAGATGTCTCCGAGATTTCGAAGGCCCTGAGAAAAGAAGCTTCGGATGAACGGATCGCCGCACTGATGAGTTGCGAGGGAAAGGACGCTCCCTCTCTGCTGGGGTACGAGCCGACGTACCGAAGCTTCCTGGAGGACCGGAAATCCAGGGGAAAAAGAAAGGCGGTCGTGGCTCCGGCTCCTTATGGGCGTACTCCTCCGCGGAAGAGGCCCGATCTCTTTCAATATTTTGTGGGGGGACCCTCGACGGTTGTGGGGGAGACTTCCAAAAGACTCGGGAGGGATGTCCCAATTACTGCTGCGACGGAGGATGCTCCTGTAAGGGCTCCGGTTGGGGGAATTCTTGGGGAACAGTTTGAGGTGAAGGAGGAGCCTCTTGAATATGAGGTGCCGGAGGGACACACATATGACGCCGTTCGGAGTGCTTCTACCCGGCCAGTCCCCCAGAATGCATCTGAGCCCTGGGCTCCTAAGTTTCGAAAACGCTTCGGGCAACCTGTTCTGAGATCGGACAGTGTGGACGCTGATCTGACAATTGCACATCCGCTCCTACAGGCACTTCATCTGCCGGCTGATATGAGGGTCCTCCCGACTGGGGTGGTAGAGATGTATGAACAGGTTGGGGTGCACCTCATAAAGGTACCAGAAACTCACTATCTAATGGGGATTGTTGTTTGCTTACTGTTGGTGCTTCTGTCTTTCACAGGCTTGCCAGGTCTACTCTAGAATGTATAAGGCCACACAGACCTCTCTCAAGAAGTCCCTCGATTGGGAGCAACGGGCCCTGAAGGCGGAGGCTGATCTCGAGCCTGTGAGAGCCCAAAAGGATCTGCTCCTTCAGCAGCTTGCAGAGGTGTCGGCGGAGCGGGACAAGTTGAAAGATAAGCTAGTGGTAGCCGAAGACACCCTACGGAGCTATCTCGGACATATAAGAGATAGCTCCGTAATGAGGGGGAGAGGTCCGGATTGGTGCCGGACATATAAGAGAGCCCCGTAATGAGGGGGAGAGGTCCGAATAGATGCCGGACATATAAGAGATAGCCCCGTAATGAGGGGAAGAGATCTGAATTGATGTCGGACATATAAGAGAGCCCCATAATGAGGGGGAGGTCCGGATTTATGCCGAACAGGGAACATTAGAAGTCTAGGATAGCTACTGCTCGGATTTGGAATGGAGAAATCAGATTTTCATCCGGGAAGAAGATGAACAGTGCATAGTTCAGAATCCCCTTCATCGCAAAACGCGAAATCATTTTCAAAA
>NMUG010009216.1:0-11354 GCA_002855965.1 Monotropa hypopitys
CCGAACTATGAATTAGAAGACTACCAAGAGTCTCCCGAAAGTAAGAGGCAAATTAATTTACCGAAAAAAGATAAACTCGAGAATACTTCAAGAACGAGGCTTGTTCTTGGTTGGATTTTGGTTTTTCGAATTTTTGGTCGAAGTTTGGGTAGTTTTCGAGAAGAAATTTGAGAGAAAATGCCCGGAGGCTTGAGTGGTTGAGCTTGAAATGGACTTGGAATGAGATTATTCGGTTTGGATTTCAGTTTCTGAGGTTTGCTATATATATTGAATAATGTCACAACTATAGTTGCGACATTGTGGAAAAATCTCTCCAAACGCGTGGCTGGCCAGCCACGTGTTGGGGAGATATTTTGGAAGGTTCCTAAGGTCGGTTTGAGCTTATCTTGGACGGAAAATTAATTAAAAATAAAATAAAATACATTTAAAATTGAAAAAGTATCCCGGAGTTCTGATCTTGGTCCGAAGCTTCTGTTTGCGCTTTGCCGTCCCCTCGGAGAACTCTGACTTATGCATTTTAAATTTGATATTCATGATCGCTGTGTTGGATCACGAATATAGCAAATATCCCGGGCTTAATTCGGACACTTTCCGGAAAAACCCTGAAATATGGCTCTGATACTCTGACTGAAATGAAAAGCGGTTGGTGCACCTCCTGGACTACTCAACTTCCAGAAAATCTGTTCCGTAGGGAATGTCAGATTTTGAAGATGAGGTCCGTGCAAAATACGTCCGTTGATTTCTGAGGCCGGTTGACCGCTGCATGGAAATCTGAACGAATTGGCGTTTATCCTCAACTGAATTTCGGTGCTGGATCGGATGAAGTCAGTTTTTATACCGGGTTCTCTGAGATGTGATTGTCTTCGATATTCTCCTCAGAAGAAAATTTTCGGACATTCGTGTAGGATTCTGCTTGTGCCGGTCTATTTGCCAATTCGGATGCGGTTTCAGTGACGTCCGTTTGAAGTTTGTTCTGATTGATGCATCGAAATAAAATTCTGGGTCGGGTAAATGTTCATCAACACTTTACTATTGCAGTTTTGTTGTTTCGAGAATTTTGACTGACGTCGGGGCTGTTCGCGGTGAGTCTGAACATTTCGGATGTGCGTACGGATACTGAAAAAGATCGTTTTGCTGATTTCTGAACTTGCGGGGGCTGAGCCAAAATTTGGGTATCAACAGCTGCCCTTCTTTGTGTACGTTGCGTAGCGGCGGTAGACAAAGACTAATTGATGCGTGAAATTTTGACTCACGGTTTATGTGTTTCAGATTTTTCCCGGCTCCTCAGAGGAAATTGACATCTGCTGGTGGAATCAGAATTTTTTTTGGAGTTGTCGATGACGCAGATTGGGCTCCTGAAGTTGCGTTTCAGACTGACCAGTCGCGTTCTGGATCTGATCTGATCCTCTCCCCAAAAACGCCAAAAGTTGCCCCTTGGGATGCCAGCTGTGCGCGTGGCTTGAGATTGATAGCATTTAAAACTTTTGACCAATGTCGCGACTATAGTTGCGACATTGAGCCTACTTATTTGCTCGCGAAGGCAGTGAGCCTCCACACTGTTTTGAAGCTTCTGAAGGTTCTGAGAGACTTGACAGAGCTCTGACTTCGCTCGGATTTCATTCAACGACGTCCCGGTGCTTGATCCTTCGATCGATTCACTCTCGGCGGACTTGATCTGATCATACAAGTAAGTAGTCGATTACTTTTCTTTCTGTTCTTCGGTAAATTTGAATACCTGTACTAGGAAATACGCTAGTTAGTCGAAAACATATGCTTTAGTTCGATTTCTGTCGGTAGCATAATGCCCGTGTTGTAGCAGTTATGCTGTTCGTTGTTTTGAAATTTTCGCACTGAAGTGATGCTAAAATTTTTGAACAATGACCGTAGATAGATGTCATTTTAAATTTGTAAATTTGAACTCGACTAGGGCAATCGTTAGTGAGATTACGCCACCAGAAAAACATGATTTTGCAAAGATAATCGTAGAAAGATATCATTTGTGATGTTTGGCACTTAACAGCGTTTATAGAAAAGTAACACTGAAATTTTCGTAGGCGGACGAATAGGATCGCGACAAGTGTATTTTTAAAAATGTCATTTTAAACTCGACTAGGGTGATCGTTAGTGAGATTGCGCCGCTAGATTTTTTTGTACGGATGACCTTTAGAAAGATGTCAAAATTGTTTTTTGCACAATAACCGTAGAAAGATGTTATTCGTGGTGTATGACGCTTAACGGTACTTGTAGAAAAGTAATATCGAATTTTTTTCGTAAATGGGCGATTAGGATCGTAAAAATATATTTTGAAATTTTAATCGGACAATCTATAGAAAGACGTCGCTTTTCGGGATTCTTCAGGGACTTGACGGTAATTGTAGGAAAATATTACCGAAGTTTTCGTAGGTTGACGATCGTACTCGTGACAACGCGTTTTTTTGAAAAAAATTCGTTCAGACGACCGATGGGAAGTCGACGCCAATTTTTTTTGATATTTGGACACTATGATCGTAGGTAGATATCACAATATTTTGAAAAATTCGATTTTAATGGACTGCCTTAGAAAGATGCTATCATCGGCATGATTTTTGAAACGAATATTGTAGGTAACCGAATCTTCGTCGTGAGTAGACGGAGGAAATTAATTAACAATCCTAGAAAGATATTATTAATTGTTGCTCTTTTTCTGAAATTTTGAATGATAACCGTAGGTAGGCATTATCGTAAGCGTGTAACCGACAATTGATTAATAACCATGGATAGATATCACTAAAATTGTACGACTCTGCAATATGAACGATAATCGTAGTGTTTTTTGAAAATTGATTAGTAATCGTAGGTAGATATTACTAAAAAAATTGCAGCTTGAATGATAATCATAGAAAGATATTATCATAAGCGAAATTTTTGCCCTAAGTAATAGCCGTAGGGAGATGCTATCGGGATTTTTGAAAATCTGTGATCGTAGAAAGGTACTTCGAGATTTTAAATCCGATGACCGCAAGAGAGGTGTCACTGGGGAGATTTTTGTTTGGAAATGTGGGCTGATGGTCCTAGAAAGATACCATCGAGATCCCGGGTCTAGAGATCTGTAGTCTTTTAAAAGGTACTACCGACATTGTTTTCTGAAAATTTGAATTTATGGCCTTAGGGAGGTGCCACCTGAGTTTCTTAAAAACGTGAACCTATGGCCTTAGATAGATGCCAGTATAGATTTTGAAAATATGAACTCGGGGATCGAATTAGCTACTGCCGAGGATTTGAAAATTGTGACCTGTGGTCTTAGAAAGATACCACTGTAGGTTTTTGAAAAAGATTTTGAAAATGTATTCTTAGAAAGGTACTAATGATTTTTTTTTCGAAAATATAAACTTGTAGCCTTAGAAAGGTACTGCCCTAGGTATTTGAAAGCTTAACTTGCGGCCTTAGTGAGGTGCCACTGTAGGTTTCGAACAGAGATTCGGGATCATAGTCTTAGAAAGGTACTACTGAGATTCTCAGAGACGCCAGCATGTAGTCTTAGAAAGGTGCTACCTCGGGCTTTTAAGAAGGTTAACCTGTGGCCTTAGGAAGGTACCACCGTAGGTTTTCGTAGATTGCAAGTCCGTAGTCTTAGAAAGGTACTGCTTGGACTTTTGGAGATGCCGGCTTGTAGTCTTAGGAAGGTACTACCTCGGGGCTTTCTGAAAATACCGGCTTGTAGTCTTAGGAAGGTACTACCTCGGGGCTTCATAACCTGTGGTCATCGGAACGTACCACTATAGGTTTCGGAGACTTAATTTCGTAGTCTTAGAAGATACTACTCGGACTCTCGGTAATGCTAGCTTGTAGTCTTAGAAAGGTACTATGTCGTGCATCCGAGCGGTTTAACCTGTGGCTTTAGAGAGGTACCACTGTAGGTTTCTGAACTTTTAACTCCGTAGTCTTAGAGAGATACTAGTTGAATTTCTGGAAATGCCGGCTTGTTGTCTTAGAAAGGTGCTACCCTGAGCTTTCTGAAATGCCGGCTTGTAGTCTTAGAAATATACTACTCGGACTCTCGGTAATGCTAGCTTGTAGTCTTAGAAAAGTACTACCTCGTGCATCCGAGCGGTTTAACCTGTGGCCTTAGCGAGGTACCATTGTAGGTTTCTGAACTTTTAACTCCGCAGTCTTAGAGAGATACTGCTTGAATTTCTGGAAATGCCGGCTTGTAGTCTTAGAAAGGTGCTACCCTGGGCTTTCTGAAATGCCGGCTTGTAGTCTTAGAAAGGTACTACCTCGGGGCTTTCTAACCTATGGTCTTCGTAAGGTCCTACCGTAGGTTTCAGAGAGATTTGGAACCGTAGTCTTAGAAAGATACTACTGAGATTCTCAGAGAAGCCAGCCTGTAGTCTTAGAAAGGTGCTACCTCGGGGTTTCGGAAGATTCAACCTATGGCCTTAGGAAGGTACTATTGTAGGTTTTTGGAAAACTCAAATCTATAGTCTTACAAAGATACTATCAAGATTCTTGAATAAGTAAACCCGCAGTCTTAGAAAGATACTATTTCGGGTTCGAGACACGTAACTCCGTAGTCGTAGGAAGGTACTAACGGGTATAATAAACTTGACCTGTAGTCTTAAAAAGATACTACTTTAGGTGTAACTCCGTAGCCGTAGAAAGATACTAATGGGAATAATAAGCTCAACCTGTAGTCTTAGAAAGGTACTACCTTAGGTTAAGAGGAACATAACTCCGTAGCCGTAGGAAGATACTAACGCCGTAGGAAGATACTAACGGGAATAATAAACTCAACCTGTAGTCTTAGAAAGGTACTATCTTAGGTTAAGAGGAACGTAACTCCGTAGCCATAGGAAGATACTAACGGGAATAATAAATTCAACCTGTAGTCTTAGGAAGGTACTACCTTAGGTTTAGAGTTTTCTCGCACTTGCGAACTGGTAGTCTTAGATAGATACTAGCAAAGTTCCTGTAGGTTTGGATCTATGTTGGTAACCATAGGGAGATATTACCAAGTCTAGAAATTTTTGCCCTAGGTTATAACCATGGAGAGATGTTACAACTTAGGATACGTGAACAAATGTATATGTCGATAACCATGGAAAGATATTACCAACCTTTTATGTTCACCGTATTTGTGACTTTCTTTACTTGAATTTGAATCGATTGATTATCAGAGTTTAATGATTTTCTTTCTTTTGTTTTTGTAGGATGACTTCTCGACGTAGACCAGGGAAGGAGCCTGCAGATAAGGCTGGACCTTCTAGACCTGCTGCGGAGGAGAGGGAGGAGTCTCCCTTTGATATTGACGACGTAGACTACGGGCCTGATCCTGACGACCTGGAGGCACCGCGATGCGGATACGTAGAGACTTTTTCCCGAGATGGAGTTGGGTTGCCGCTGAGAGGGACGATGGTTCCCGAGGAGCTTTGGAGGGCCAGATTGCGTGTTTCTGATACACCGTTTTTGACACAGCTGGGCTCAGGTAGTTCCACCAGAGAGACCCTTTCGAGGAGCGTGGTTCCAGGCGGTCGCCGTCTGCAACCGGGCGCATCCTGTATACAGAGATTTTTTGGTCGAGCAGGGGTTTGGCAATTTCTTAGACCATTCCGATCTTTCGCTCGAAGCACACTTTGCTGAGGGCCCTTGCCGAGCGTTGGTTCAGTGAGACCAACACGCTCCACTTGGGCGACTGTGAGATGGGCGTCACTCCTTTCGAGTGGGCCATTATCACAGGTTTGAGGTTCAGAGGGCTCCCGGTTCAGAGGACGACTGGGACTGAGGATGACATTGAGAGAGTTTTGGGCATCGCCCCACATGAGATGAGAGGGAAGAGGATCCCAGGCTCAGTACTACGGGGAGGAGACTTCTTCTACACCCTAGAGACAGACGGCCCGGAGTTGTTCAGGCGGCAGCGTCGATTGCTCTTGTATTTGCTGGTATCGTGCTTCTTATGCAACAACGGCACCTTGTTTTCTGTGGCTTACGTCGGGATAGTTGACTTCTCGGATGGTGCCCTCTTTGACTGGGGGTCTTTCACTTTTGCCTCCTTCCTCCAGGCTATGAGGAGGAGAGTTAGCTGCCCTTCGCAGACACAGTTAGGGTTCTGGCCCTTTCTCCTATGGTGGTCCTCCGAACATATGAGCGTAGGGCGCCCCCATCCCACCGACCTAGGACTTGACATCCCTAGGGCTCTGCGGTGGCCGCGTCCGTCTGCGCGTGCTCTTGACTTGCTGGATTTCGTGACGCTTCGCTCACAGCTGGAGCTAGTTACGCCGGACGACATATCCTGGCAGCCGTTCGATTGGATAGCATTGGGAGGCGATTACCGCGTTGATCTCTATTTTCCAGCTCGACGATGCACTTTTTTCTCCTACACTTCCTGGGAGCTATACATGGGCAACCACTGCTGGCGCCAGATGACAGGAGAGGTTATGATCCCCAGATGCCCGCCTACTGCTACTTTCGGGATGGCTAGATCTCCGATTGCAGGGGATTATGATGTTACTGGGTTCATGGTGCGGGGAGACTACACTGCCTGGTTCCAGAGTGTATCCATCGGCCGCTTCACCACTACGACCACAGTTCGGGGCGGAGAGTCGATCGGAGCTGAGCAGGAGCGTTTCTTCCGGATGATGAGGGGTGCAGGTAGCAGAGCCCAGACTTCTCAGCCTACTTTAGATGAGGATCAGTGGAGACTCTACCAGGACTTCCTGCAGTGGCCTGAACAGCATGGAGCAGTACCACCAGGCCCTCAGTTTCCCCCAGACGAGGTACGTAAACATAGTAGTTTACTTTCTGTTCGTCTTTTCGTAGATCTATTGTAGACCTGTCTTTACTGTTCTTTTTGTTTCTAATGATTTGATTTTGTGTGTCAGGATGCCCCGAATCCCCCTAGAGGTTCAGTTGATCGGAGACCCAGACGCCGAGGATGGCGGGATGACAGCAGGAGTAGAGATGTCTGATATGCCAGCAGCAGACAGACATAGACTCTTTTTTTTCGCAGTTTGTTAGCACTGTATAGACTTGTGTTTTTTTTCAGTAGGGCACTTTGTAGTTAGCCCTTTTTGTTTTTCTGTTGTTAGCAGGGCACTTTGTATAGTTAGTCCTTTTTGTTTTTTCTTTTCTTTTTTGGATTAGACACATTCTATATGCAATGTAATCTATTTCAGTTTGTCTCTTTTCTATTGTACCTTTTTTCTCTATTATTCCAAATCGATATTGCCGGAATAAGCCAACGTTTCAATTTAAAACTGTCAGAGAAAAAAAATTTCAACTAAAATTCCAAACTGGTCTTGCCAAAGTAGGCAAGTATGCCGATTTAGAAATTGTCACAGAATATTTCCTTAGACTAACATTCCAAACTCGTCTTGCCAAAGTAGACAAGTATGCCGATTTAGAAATTGTCACAGAAAGTTTCCTTAGACTAACATTCCAAACTCGTCTTGCCAAAGTAGGCAAGTATGCCGATTTAGAAATTGTCACAGAAAGTTTCCTTAGACTAACATTCCAAACTCGTCTTGCCAAAGTAGGCAAGTATGCCGATTTAGAAATTGTAACAGAAAATTTCCTTAGACTAACATTCCAAACTCATCTTGCCAAAGTAGGCAAGTATGCCGATTTAGAAATTGTCAGAGAAAACTTACTTAGACCAATATTCCAAACTCGTCTCACCAAAGTAGGCAAGTATGCCGATTTAGAAATTGTCAGAGAAAATTTCCTTAGACCAATATTCCAAACTCATCTCGCCAAAGTAGGCGAGTATGCCGATTTAGAAATTGTCAAAGAAAATTTCCTTTTTAAAATTGTGATTTTTGAAATAGTGACCATAGACAGGTCACCGTGAATTTGAAAATTGAATAGATGTTCTAGTCAAGGATTGGCTTCTCAGCATCTGGACTACGAACCGTCGAAATGGAAAGACACTCTAGTCTGAAACTAGAGGTTGATGGGCTTTTCCTACTCCTGTGAGACATTCTTTGCGACAGGCAACTCAGCAGCATGTGACTCATCTAGAGGAGATCGGCAGTAGTTAGCATATTGATATTCTACGTTTCTATTTCTGTTATAGAATATCAACGTATTGCTTCTGATGTATGAATATATTTCTATTATCTGCAATCTTTATCAAATAAGTAAATATATTCTGGACATGTATGTTTCTCTGATAATGGAGATTGATACTCAATTGAAGTTGATCAATCTGAATAAATTTTGTATGTAAGGTCCGATCGATTAAATCGGCGGCGAAAACTTTAGTTCATCCTTTCTTTGAAAGCGATTTGGTAACTTTTAACATATGAAGCGACGGACTGCTAAGACGAATCGGACTAAATGCTTAAAGAAGTTGTTCCTTCGGGAAGTCGATTGTTTGGCTAATGTTGGTTCTGACTTCATTGCTGTTCTGACGAGCTTCGTTGTATCATCTGACTCCGGAGAGCGGTAACGTGTGTGCGTGTTTGATTGGCTTTTTTTTATCCATTTTTGCCGCAACTCCCCCTTGGGATTGATAATTATGTTGGATGCCTTTCGTTTTTGTTCCAATTTTGCTACGATCCCTTCTCGGGTTTTGACCGTACTGGATTGATCTATTTTTGCTGTAGTCCCCTCTCGGGTTTTGACTACACCGGATTTGTATCCCCTTTGTTTTACCATGATTCCCTCTCGGGTTTTAACCATGCGGGGTTTTTCGATTTTGCCATAGTTTTCCTTCTCAGGTTTTAACTATGCCGGATAATGATTTCTTTTTTAGAAAATGACTTGGATTCTGACTTCGACAAGGCATAAATTTCTTGACTAAGGTCCGATGACTTTGAGCGAGTGTGAGGACTTCCATTGTGAGGAGAGGCTGAAGAGTTCAGAAAGATATAAGTATGGATCTTTTGTAGACTCTCCCCTTTTTGTTTATGTAAAGGGGGTGGCGATTTTTTTGATCATCGTATACTCATGATGACGACATATTTTTTTGAATCGCTCTTGTTAGATAAGAGGAGAAAAGGAGATTTGTATTGAAGCCTCTAAAGAGAGAGTGGAAATGCTACTACACTCAAATTTCACCGGATCAATCTTCAAGAAGATGATGTTTTAATCGGTGTCAGAACTTAATCATTGCATTTGAAACAGATATTTACTAATTAGACATAGTAACGTTTCGACATGTCAGAGTTAAGAGGAAGAGGGAACTCGGGTCCATCCATATCTGATAGGATGACGGCTCCACCTGACAGTATTTCGGATATGATGCACATTTCTTGATGATTGGGGGAGAACTTCTCTTTGGCTTCTTTTTTGTATGGGGAGAAATTGCTTCAAGACCAAGTCGCCTTGCTGGAAGATTCTCGGCCATGTATGTTTGCTGAAAATTTCAGAGGTTCTCCGTTGGTAGCACTGAGAATGAAAGACTGTTGTTAGTCTTTTCTCATCTAGCTCACTCATCCGACCTTGAAGTGACGGGATTTATGTTTTCTTTGTAGCTGGAAACTAGGGAATACTGCATTTCCCTAGTATGAGTTCGTATGAATGTCCGATAGCCAACTTTGACGGCTCAGAGGTGTAGATAAGATGGGTCTTCTTGGGCTTGGCGCCTTCTGTCTTTGACTATTGGTGTGGCTTCTGATCAGATCCTAATCCGATTCGCTTTCGAAGTCCTACCCTTAATATGTTGAAATTTGTTTGATCACTTTTAAACGTAAAAGGATGAACGTTGAGTCATGTATTTTTTTTGAAAATTTGTGTATTTGTATGATGTATTGTCAGAGAAGATAAGTGAACGGAATATATGGAACTTTTCTTGATATTTAGATGTAACAAGATAAAAGGACATATATTTCATAAATGTGGCATTTATTGATATCTCATAGCTGAAAATGAAATATACAATAATCAAAATGCCTGGATTACTATGATGACGTATACGGATATTGGTGAAGAATAGTGTGGTAACACTACGCTCGGATCAGTGTGTAAGGAAAATGTCTTTGAGGGTATTTGGGAGATATATGGACTTCCTTTGAAATTTGAAATTCAAGACTTAACTCGGACATGGAGTCTGGAGAAAAGCCTTGGATTTGAATTTTCTTGGGAGATTTTCGAAATGACAAGTCCGTAATCTATTTTTGACCAATACCCTTAGAGACACTGACGGTTTTACGAAGTCTAGCAGATATATGTGCTGAAAGAAGAAGGTCTTTTGGGATAATTAGAGATATATGGACTTCCTTATAAATTCAAAAATTCGAGACGTGCCTCGGACATGGAGTCTGGAGGGATTCTCGGATTTTAGCAAATTTACTTGGAGATTTCGTTTGAAAAATGACAAGTCCATAATCTATTTCGATCAATATCCCTAAAGACTCTAATGCATCTTGAAAACTTTTGGGTGTTTTAGCAAGAATGAATATAAGGATTCCCCTCGAAATGTAATATTTGCCCTAGAATTGTAAATAGGGTTTTGGCTTGACTCAATAATTGGTTGACTATATGCAGTATGTAGCTATGTTTGGCTGAGAAAGTTTAATGGTTCCCAAATCTTCAGACCTCCGGCCCTGTGAGGGTACCATCGTAGAGTCGGTGATTTGGTTGGAGTGCCACATTTCTGCACCGGACTTTTTAAGGTACCGATGGTTACTGTTGGGCCCCCGAAAGGTTGATAGGGACTCGTCCATTTTGGGCGGTAATGACCTCCACCCAAAATAGGAAATGATGCAAATGATGTATGAAAAACGTACTTGTGCAATGTAAATAAATTTTTTTTGAAAACGAGGGAAAATCCTTTTTGCAGTTATATCAACAAGCAAGATATAAGCAGAAAAAAGATAATAGTTTCAGCGCAGCAATTTTTATCAACGCAGAACCTGTTTATTTTAGCAACGCGCCCTGTAATCTTTCCTAAAAGAAATAAACACGATGCAAATCAGTAATAACAATAAGACGAGAATTGATAGATTTCGAAATTCTGGAAGAGATTTATTTTGAAAAAGGTTTCGCAAGCCGAAATCCTCGAAGTTCCCAGCGGAGTCGCCAGTTGTCGTGCCGGGAAATTTTTCCGTCCTTCCCTCGTCCCCCGTCCAACGGGAGCCGTTTTCCGGGATGGAAGGAGATGCGCTGTTGGATTTGATTTAAGAATATGGGAGTTTGTTTGAAAACGGATGGTGGCCTGAGTATGCCGATTTCGAATTTTCGGAGTCTCCACTTGGTATTGAGCTGTGGTATACCAAGTCACCGGAATTTTTGTTCTAAAAAGATTTCATTTTGTTTTAGAAAAATGTCTTTTTATTTTGGAAAGGTATCTGCAAAACCAAAAATTCGAGTTCGGGGATTAAATTACGAATGGGGAAGGTGTTAGGCACCCCATTTGCCCTTTCGGTACTTCTTTT
>NMUG010009217.1:0-11354 GCA_002855965.1 Monotropa hypopitys
TCGGGCAGAAGCGAAGAAGGGAGGCGGAAGAATTTTCCCGGCGCGACATATATATAAGGATATTAATTTGCTGCTGTCGTCTTTCTACTTCCTTCTTTGCAGGATGGCTTTTTCTTCTACTTTTCTGTCACTTATGCTTGCTTGGTGGACTTCTTTTACTTCCGTCGAGCAGACGCAGTTTGAAGCGATCTTTGGAGCTATTGTGAGTTTATTGACTGTGACCGTTGTTCCCCACTTTCTATCGGTTCTCATTCGCTTCTAGATTCTGGGCTTGAACCTCTTCCGGTTTGGATTTCATAAGTTGACCCCCACTCTCGAGGAGTATCATTTTGCTATGAGGATGCAACCTTCTTTGGAGATCTTGGCTCACATCGATCTACGGGCGAATGCCCTCACTACATTCTCCTCTTTGACGGGCATCAAGAAGTCTTCTCTGATAGTGGATGACATCGGCGGAATTGCCACGATTTGCCCGGATTTTGTTTGGGGATTTTTCAGAGATATGACTCATTATGACCCTCATCGTTTAGATTTCGTCAGGCAGACTGATGAGGGTGCTGGTTCTCAGAGACGTTTATATGCTTTTGCTTTCGTGCTCCTATCAGGATTATTCTTTTCTCGGAGTGACGGTTTATTGGATCTGCGTGTTACCTTTTGCGTAGATGCCGTAATCAATGGTCAATCCATAATTCCGGCAATATTGGCAGAGACTTTCAGAGGCTTGACCCTTTATCATTTTCTACAGGATCGGCAAGTCTGCTGTGGGATCGTGATTCTTTTCGTATGGTTGGCAGACCATTTATTTCGAGGACATTCCTCTCGTCCTAGGTGGTTTGTAACTTCCCCTTTGCCTTTCTTGATCGAGCAACATCTCTCACTGTGATCCATCCATCAGCATTTCGATGCTTGGGTTATGGTGTTAGAAAGCATAACCCCTGATACCATTGTTTGGGACATTGGGACTTTCAGTGCGCAAGAATTTGCAGTGACTGTTCACGGGTCAGGCTTGTCCTTTCTTCCGTTAGTTGGGCTTTGTGGGGTTGTTCCTTATTTTGGCTGCCGGGTGATCAGGCAATTTGGGCTTCAACAGGGTATTCCTCCATCTTTATCATCTGCTCTGGGAATCAGGTATTGTTTTGATTTTACCGATCAGTCACCTCACCCACGCATTATGGAGGCTTCAGCTTTCTGGAATACTCGGGTAAGGCTTCCCTTTTCTCAGATATCAGATGCTCCCAGCATTACTGATGCCTATTTGGATTGGTTGCAATCTGAAATCAATCGGGATGTGGTGATTATTCCGAGTTCCTCCGTTCTTTTGGATCCAATTCCTTTGCCTGAATGGATACCTTATTTGGCAAGGCAGATTTCGAGATATTCACTCCAGATGTCTTCTTCTTTCTCGCAGCGCATCCAACTGTCTCAGGAGTGGGATCGTGCCATTCATCAGCTTTCTTGTATCAGGGAAGAGAGAGATTCTCTTCAGAGAGATTTGGGTAATATGTCTCAACGGCTATTGATCTTGGAGATGACAGTGACTTCTTTGCAGAGGGATCTTGATGATGCCCAGACTTCTGTGAGTTCTACTGGCATTTTATCTGGATTGGAAGAGGTTTTCGGACAATTTTCCCATGCTCATGAGACTTATCTCGACGAAACATCTTGGCTACACTGTGAGTCATCCCATTCCGAACGTGCCCTCGGAGATGCTCAGACTCAGATTGATGACTTGGAATATCAAAGAAGTTTATTTCGGGAAGAGATTGATACTCTGACTTCTTCTCGCCTTGCTCTTGCTGCTGAAGTGGAAGGTTTGCGGGTATCCTTAGGTGATGTCCGACGGGAATTGAATGTGGAAAGAGGTGTTCATCTCAGGGATATTGAGGATTTACGTGCCAGTTTTCTTTCCTCGGCCACCTTTTTCCGAATGGATACCCTGACATGGTACGACTTCAGCTGCTCTTGAGTATGTTGCACAGAATGCCGGATATGGACCGAACTGGTATCCCTCACATTGATATGATCATGGATCGTCATCGGGAAATTTTTCACACTTTGTTTCACTTGCTTGACGATTTTTCTCATAGGAGGGGTTCCCCTTAATTGTATTTTCCCATTCGTCGGCCTCTTTGTTCGCCTTTTTGTTTTTCACTTTTATTTGGAAAATACTAACGCTTGGATTGTCCTGTATGAATAAAATTTTCCACATTTTTCATAATAATCAAACAGGCAATATCATATTTATGAACATTTAAGCCTCTCTATTAAGAAAAATGTGAACATCAATATGTGAATAAAATTTGTTAAAATCAGTCAACAAATATACTTCGAAAACAAGACTCATTTATTGACTGAAAAGTAAGAGACCCATAACTTATCCTTTCTTTCCAACTAACTTCCTGATCTTAGCACAAGTCGAAACGTAACTTCGTCGTGTTGGGCTCAACTAATTAGAGTGGTTCAATTTTCATCGCTTGAGAGGACGAGGGTCGAACTATAATCCTTGAAAGATATGCTCGTTGTCGTGGTTTTATCCTTCTCACCCAGAAACTTTCATTTTCCACTTTGTCCGTTCCGTCTTCTGATCGGTTGGGAGTTTTGTATTTTTCTTCGTCATGGTCCCCTTTTAGGTTTTGACCATACTATTTTTTGTTTTTTTCCTTTTTGTCACGGCCCCCTTTCGGGTTTTGACCATGCTGATTTTTTTGTTTTTTCTTCCCTTCTTTTTTTGTCATGGCCCCCTTCCGGATTTTGACCATGCTGATGTTTTTTGTTTTTTCCCTTTTTGCCATGGCCCCCTTTCGGGTTTTGACCATACTGGGTTCATCTATTCTTACCGTAACCCCTTTTCAGGTTTTGATCACGCCGGATTTTGCTTTTTCTATTTTTTTTTGAAAGGATCATTTTTCTTGATTCAACAAAACAGTCATTCTTTTTATCATAATTCTAACAACTTTTGAGCTTACAATTGCACTTTGAGGGAAGAAAATATGAGAGACTAGAAAGGAATTTTTTAAATTCTCCCCTTTATTGTTTGGAGCGAGGAGCTAACGGTCTTTGCTGATCATCACATCTGTTGCTGATGATTCTTTACATATATATTTTTTTTTGACCATTTTTAACAAAGAATAGAAGAGACATTTAGACATAGAATGACTTTTTTTGCTCAAAGTTTATTAGAACATCATGATAAAAAGGAAAATGTTTTTTGTCAAATCGAAATTATGATCAGTATTTGCTTCACAACTTCTTGCCTGTCCTAGGCATAGTAACGTTTGAGTACATCAGTGTTGAGAGGCTGAGGAAATTCCTAGCCATCCATTTCTGTTAAGACTATTGCGCCACCGGACAGTACTTTGGAAACTATGAACGGGCCCTGATAGTTTGGAGAAAATTTTCCTTTGGTATCTTCTTGTATTGGCAACATTCTCTTTAAGACCAGATCGCCTTCTCGGAATACTCTTGGATGCACGTGCTTGTTGAAGCTTCTGGCAATTCTTCTTTGATAGTTTTGAGAATGATAAATGGCGGCCAATCGTTTTTCATCAATGAGGCTTAATTTGTCGTAGCGCGCCTTCATCCATTCTGTATCTTCTGTTGCGGCTTCTATCATGACTCTCAATGAGGGGATTTGAATTTCAGAAGGGAGAACAGCTTCATATCCATATACCAGAGAGTACGGTGTTGCCCTAGTCGAGGTCCAAGCAGTTGTTCGATACGCCATGAGGGCATATGGCAACTTTTCATGCCAATCTCGATGAGTATCTATCATTTTTCGAATAATCCGCTTGATATTCTTATTAGCTACTTCTACTGTCCCATTCATCTGTGGGCGATAAATGGTGGAATTTTGATGGCTGATGTTGAACTGTTCACACGACTTCTGTATCAAAGAACCATTGAGGTTTTTGGCATTGTCAGTTACCAGAGTTTCTGGTGCACCATAGCGACAGATAATGTTGTTTCTGATAAATCGGGTGACGACCTGCTCTGTGACGTGTGAGAAAGATGCAGCCTCCACCCATTTAGTGAAGTAATCGATCTCCACTAGAATGAACTGATGACCGTTTGATGCTTTTGGATGAATAGCCCCAATTATGTCAATGCCCCAAGCTGAAAAAGGCCACGTCGAGACCATGACTTGAAGTTCCTTTGGCGGTGCACGCAGAATGTCTCTGTGGATCTGACACTTGTGACACTCTTTCACGTATTTTTTGCAATCAGTCTCCATAGTCATCCAAAAATAACACATGCGAAGGATTTTTCTAGATATGGCGTGTCCACTCATATGTGGTCCACAAGTCCCTTCATGTACTTCCGTCATCATCTTGTTGGCCATAACATTGTCTATACATCGTAAGGGCCCATGCATTGACCTCTTGAATAGGACCTCTCCGTACAGGAAGAATTGGGCTGCCAGTCTTCGAATGGTACTCTGATCATTCAAAATGGCTCCTTCGGGGAATGCCCCAGTCTGCATGTATCGCTTTATATCCATGTACCATGGTTGTTTTTCTTCTTCTTCAGAAATCGATGCACAGTAAGCAGGTGAGTCTCTGACCTCAATTTGAATGGAGGGAACCTTTTCTTCATCTGCAAAATGGATGGCAGCAGCGAGTGTAGCCAAAGCATCGGCGAATGAATTTTCTGTTCGCGGTATGTGAAGGAAAGTAATCTCTTTGAATTTTGCATGCAACTCCTTGACCTTTTGGTGATAAGGAATCAGCTTGGGGTCTTTGGTCCGAAACGTTTCATTACTCTGTTGGATGATCAAATCTGAATCTCCATAGACAGCTATTTCAAAGATTTCGTATTCAAGGGCCATCTGTAATCTCAGAATACAAGCTTCATATTCTGCCATGTTGTTGGTAATGACAGAGTCTTCTTTGAACAATAATTTGGCTGCAGCCGGCAAATGAATTTCTTTGGTGGATATCAGAACTACTCTGACTCCGGCTCCTTTGAAATTATAGGCCCCATCAAAAAATAGTTTCCATTCTGGTGCGATGCTTTTCTCATCTGTCTGGGAGAAGAAAATCTCTTCATCGGGGAATGATGGTTCCATGGGTTGTCCGTCTTCCAGTGGATATTCAGCCAAATAATTTGCGATGACACTTCCCTTAACCGATTTTTGCGTGGCGAAGACGATATCAAATTCTGACAAGATCATATGCCATCTTGCTATGCGGCTAGAGAGGGTTGGCTTTTCAAACAGATATTTTAAAGGGTCCATCCAGAAGATGAGGTACGTTGTATGATGAATCATATAATGCCTGAGTCGGTGAGCAGCCCAGGCTAACGCGCAACATGTTTTTTCTAAAGCCGAATAATTGTTTTCATAGGCCAGAAATTTCTTGCTCAAGTAATAAATGGCTTGCTCCTTATGACCGTCTTCAGATTGTTGGCCCAACATGCACCCTATCGAGTTTTCTAGCACAGTCAGGTATATGAAAAGTGGCTTTTCTAGTTTTGGCGAGATCATAATCGGAGGACTGAGTAGATAATGTTAAATCTTCTCGAAGGCTTCTTGACAGTCGTCCGTCCATTCTTGGGGTTCATTTTTTCGCAAAAGTCGATAAATAGGATCGCAAACTTGCGTCATTTGGGATATGAATCGACTTATGAAATTTAACTTCCCCAAGAAGGATCGAACTTCTTTGATTCCCTGGGGCTTCGGTATGTTTCGAATGGCTTGGACCTTCATAGGATTGACCTCGATACCCTTTTTACTAACTATGAACCCTAACAATTTTCCGGACGTTACTCTGAAGGCGCATTTTGCTGGATTCATCTTTAGTTTGTACTTCCGTAATCTTTCGAATACCCGTTTCAGGTTTATAAGGTGCCCTTGTCGTTGGCGAGATTTTACAATCATATTGTCCACATATATTTCCACTTCGTTATGCATCATGTCATGGAAAAGCGTCACCATTGCTTTTTAATATGTTGCTCCTGCAGTTTTCAGTCCGAATGGCATGACTTGATAACAGAAGACTCCCTAGGGTGTGAGAAATATTGTCTTCTCTTGGTCCTCTGGCGCTACCCGAATTTGATTGTAGCCTGAGAATCCATCCATGAATGAGAACATTTCGTGACCAGCTATGTTGTCGACGAGAACGTCTATGTGTGGTAATGGAAAATCATCTTTTGGGCTTGCCTTGTTGAGATCTCTATAGTCGATGCACATTCGGACCTTCCCATCTTTCTTCGGGATTGGAACTACGTTTGCCAGCCATTTAGGATATTGTACTACTTAGAGAAATCCCGCATTGAACTATTTGATGACTTCATCTTTGATTTTGAGACTCCATTCAGGTCGGAGTCTTCGTAATTTTTTCTTGATGGGTCTCATGACTGGATCGATTGGAAGCCTATGTTCTACGATCGATGTATTTAAGCCTGGCATGTCCTCATAAGACCAAGCAAAAACATCCTCGTATGACTTGAGAATTTCAATGAATTCTCTTCTTTCATGCTTATCTAAATGAGCTCCGATCGTTACTTCCCGTGGTGTCTCCTCAGTCTCCAAATTAATGGTTTCTGTTTCCTCGACATTGGGGGTCTTTCTATTTTAGTGCCTTTCTATCATTTCTTGGATTTCTTCTGGAACCTCATCCCCCGTGAAAATGTCAATCTCAACCCCCAATAAGTCAATGTTCGATTCGACGTTGAAATCATATTCTGCTTGTGCTAAGATCGTTTTATCGCTTGAATCGAAAAGACAAATTTTTGGGTCCCTGAAAAAGATTTTTGATTTACCATTTCAGTTCATCATTTGTTAACAGAGAGAGATAAATGAACAAAATATGTACGTGCTTTATTCGAACCATTTGCAAAACATTATAAAGAAGACATTCATACATAAATCCATTCGCTAATACTTCAAATGAAATTTCAGACAACATTAAACAAGCCATTTTATTATCTTTTGGTAACATGTTACCAAAACTTGTGAGCCCTTTTCACTGGTTGTGAGATCCAGTTGGCCAACTTTTCTCCTGGGTAGGCAAGACGAATTGATTCTGATGATTTGCCAGAACTCCCGTTGTGCGGAGGGGAGCTGACAACAGCAACCTGAAGATCCTCAAATAGTCTGATAAGTTTCTCCACCGGATCATCTTCTTCTTGGAGGAGGAAACTAGGAATTGAACAGTAGAGGGTAAGCTCTTCTCTTTTATCTTTGCTTTCTTCTTAGACAAAACCGGCTGATATAAAACTTTCCCGGATATGTGGGATGGGCATGATCTGATCTCTAGAACTTTTTTTGAAGATAGCTATTTGTTTTTCTTCCTCCCACGTCGGGTGATAACCCAACCCGAAAGTATGTATTTGGGAGGGTATTTTTCTTGATTCAATTTCTCCTTGGAGGTCGGCCCCTAGGCCTTTCCCTCTTTTGAAGTCGTTCTGATATAGACATTGGGCCACCATTCGTGTGTTCTTGGAGAATTCTGACGGGGTGACTTCATGCATATCGTCTCTCATCATCTTGACAAATTCTATCAGTTCTGATTCTAGGATCTTTGAGTACTTCTTTTCCTTCCTTTGTACCTTCTCGATACAAGTCCTCCGAACTTTGAGGATGCCTTCAAGTTTGTAAATCCTTTTGTTCATCTTGGAATAGTCGAAGGGTACCTTTTGTGGGTTAAATCTTTTTACTCGCAGAGATTTTGGCAGAGTTGCTTTTGGTCGTACTGGCAGAGTGACGGACTTCCTTTGAAATTGATGACGTTCATATCCAATCATAACTATGATGGATTCTTTGACGAAAGGGTTCTTTTTGGTTCGGATTATTGTTCCGGGAAGACCAATCAAGCATCGCGGGTCCAGGTTATCCGCGTCTTCAATTATCATATTGATTCCTTGATGATTTGGCAAAAGATTGGTAGTGACATTTGGTGGAGTACAGGCATCTTCTAAGTTGACCTCCCCAGCGTCGATAAGGTCCTGGACCTTATGCTTCAAGCTTCGACACATTTCCGTTTCATGTCCTATTTGATTTGAATGGTAAGCACATTGAAGATTAGCTCGGAAATTTGCTGGAAGAGGATTTGGCGGTGGACGAGCGGGTATAGGAGTTAAATGCCCAGAAGAGATCAGTCGTTGGCATTGGGATGGCTAATGGTGTGAAAATTCTATTATTTCTCCAGTTATAAGAGGTAGGATTTCTTGCAGGGGTATTTTGTGGTGAGGGAAACAGTGTTGTTTGGTAAGCCTGACTCGGTGGTCGATATGGTCTAGGAGGAGGATATTATGGAGGTGGTGTATATAGATTCTGAAAATTTGGGGGAGGAAGTGGTTGGAATCTGGGTGGAGACGGAAATGGGTTGTTTTGATATGACACGGGCATGATGACAGAAACTTCTGATTCTTTGGGCTTTTTCTGTGGGAACTTCTTAGTTTGTGGGGATGACCCTGATTCGGTATAGGGGTTGATGATTTTCCCAGTTTGGATCCCGTCTTCTATCATTTCTCCTTGTTGGATAATCTCATTAAAAGATCTTCCGATGGAGGTGCATAACTTTTCGTAGTAGATTCTTTTGCATGTCTGAATGAACATGTGCACATATTCTGAATCTACTAGTGGTGGTTCCACTCGGGAAGCATGATTCTTCCATCTCAAAGCATATTTGCGGAATGACTCCTCTGGTTCCTGTTTCATACGGATCAGGAACAGTCGGTCAATTACCCTTTCTTCATTATGTCGATATTGTCGGACGAACCTCTGGGATAGTTCTGTCCAAGATTGGATTTGTTTTAGGTCCAGCCGGGCGAACCAATGGGCGGCTGCCCCAGTTAAACTGTGCTGAAAGAGATGCATCATTAATCTCTCCAGATTAGGATAACCGCAAAGTGCTCCGACATAGAGGCGTAAATGCATCATGGGTTCCCCTGTTCCATCGTACTTTGAGAAGTCGGGTATTTTGAATTTAGATGGAAGTTGCATCTGTGGGTAAAAACATAGGTCCTCAAAGCTAGTTGGGGTGTAGGCATTGGGCCCTTGCAAGGATTTCAGAGACTCCTCAAGTTGTTGGATCTTATGGCTCAGATGATTATCGATTTCTTTTCTTTCAGCCGTGTCATCAGGGTGACTTTCCAAATCATCTTGATGTTGTGGAAATATCGGCAGTGTTGGGATTATGGTCGGTTGGACTGGGAGTATGGGCTGAGTGGATGTTGGATACATGGGGAAACTCCCGGTAGGTAATATGGGGATTACTCCGGGTGAAGTAGCAGGATTGGTCAAAGATGGGGTATGGACTGCCCCAGTGTTGATTGGCATTGTAGCTTGGGCTTCAGCTCCGACAGATGGTGAGGTTATGGGAGCTTGGCGTTGTGTCATCAGGGTTTCGACCAAGGACTGCAGATGCTCTATGGTTCGGCAGGCGGCCAGATGTTCTTCCATGGGAACCATCTCTGGCTCCTGTTGCGCACGAATCTGTCCATCTTCAGCCATCGCACGTGCTAACGAGCGGGTGATCCTTCTGGATGCGAGCTGTAAATCTACTGAGTGCTCCGTACTTCTACCTATATGTCAACACTAAATTCAGATTAGTAACTTAGGAAAAGACTTTGGGGATTGTGGTGACGTATGGACTTTCTTGTTTATCTTTTAAAACACATTATCAGACGTAGTCTTCTAATGATGTTTCAAATGACAAACCTTTCTTTGGAAAATGGTGAATAGTAGGTCCATAGTCTGATTTTACCACAATCCCCAAAGAGTTCAATTTTTTTTGAAAACGTTTTTGTGGAGGATTAACAAAATGCAAGTAAAGACTCCCTTTAGTATGCAATGTTTCCTAATAATAATAGGGTTTTGATTTTTGACTCTTTTTTGGGCTTTTCTATATGCATATGCGGCTGTGCAGGGTAAAGGTTTAAGGTTCCCAAATCTTCAGACCTCTGGCCCCGTGAGGGTGACCATCTTTGAGTCGGTGATTTGGTTGGGGTACCCTTTTCTACGGCGATCCATTATCGTGAAGCTTACTTCAGACCCCCGGGGGTAAATAGGGTAACATCTATATGATCACCACTTTTGATTCAAATGGGCAATGATGCAGATGATGCATGGAAAACTTACAATGCAGATAAAATAAAATTTTATTTTGAAAACGGGAAGGGAGTCCTTAACAAATGAAACATAAATATGAACAAATATTTAGCAAGCGATTTCTTTTTTTGTTTTTGCCGCGTTAGCTCCTTTTTTTATAGCGCAACCTGTATTATTCCTGAAAAGATCACACCAAATTGGATATTAGTAATGGGCCGAGAGAATGATTTAGAATTTTGGTTAAAGGTTGATTTTAAAAAATTTAGAAGCCGAAATCCTCTTAAAATGTCCCCAGCGGAGTCGCCAGCTGTCGCGCCTCGAAAATTTTCCAGTCTTCCCCTACCTTCTTCCTACAAAGACGAGCGTGAGGGGGGCTGTGTGCAAGGGGGAATTTCCGTACTTTATTTTCTTTTATTGGCTTGAATGCGATGGGTTTTTGATATAAAAGGGACAGCTGGATTGTTTAACTTTAAAATGTCAAATTAATAACAAATTGCAATTGTCAAAACAATATACATTTTATCATTAATCTATTTTTTGGAGTCGCCACCTGGCATAGAGTTATGGTGTGCCAAGTCACTAATTTTGAAAAGGTTTAGTCTGCGAAATTCCAGAGTTTCAGGTTCGTGGATTTACTGTTACGAGTAGGGAAGGTGTTAGGCACCCTACGTCGCCCTTTCGGTACTTTATTTTTCAAATCAACCTTTATTAACCAAATTCAAAACATTTTCTCGGCCAAGAGAACAGAATTTTTCCAAGAAATGAGTTTATTTGTTTTTGTGATTTTCTATAAATGGACAGAACTTTGATGTGTTTTGTTCATTTTCTTTTTCTTGAAATCTCGAAGGAATAATGAATGACCCGGCAAAGTGCCGATTCATAAATTATTTCCCAATTTAGATCACGAAGGTTACTTGATTTCGCCGGTGATCTAAATCAAGAGATGTGGTTATTTTTGTATATTTTCATTTTTGGGTTTGAAATCTCAAAGGAATAATAGATGACCCGGTCGGGGCCGACTCATAAATTATTTCCCGATTTAAATCACGAAGATTACTAGATTTTGCCGGTGATCTAAATCAAGAGATTTTGCTATTTTTGTTTGTTTTCATTTTTGGTTTGAAATCTCAAAGGAATAATAGATGATCCGGTCGGGGCCGACTCATGAATTATTTCCCGATTCAAATCACGAATGTTACTAGACTTCGCCAGTGATCTAAATCAAGCGATTTTGCCATTTTTGTTTGTTTTCATTTTTGGTTTGAAATCTCAAAGGAATAATAGATGATCCAGTCGGGGCCGA
>NMUG010009218.1:0-11354 GCA_002855965.1 Monotropa hypopitys
CATTTCCCAGAAGTTACTGCCCAAAAAGCCATCCAAAATTCGAACCAAGGGACCGGTCCCCAACGGTACGAGGGACCGGTACCCGCTGGAGTCTTCCACTTCCCAAAAGCTACTGCTCGAAATTGGGTTAATTTCCCTTGAAGGGACCGGTCCCCGATGGTTCATGGGACCGGTACCTACTACTGAAACTTCTGTTTTGATATAAAATGCTTGGCTAAGGTTCCAACATGCCCACAACTCGTCCGGCTTGTCCTTGGCGCTTCACCATACCATGCAATGTCTTTGACCAACATCTTGAAGTCGACATTGATCATCGTGGATCTATCTTATCCATTTAATCGCAAGTTCCTAAAATTATTCACAAACTACCAAACGCGTAAATAATGCATAATTTAGGGAGTACAAAACTAGAGGTCAATCAGTAATCAGCAAATATTTTCATAGAAATGGTTTTTAGTGCGGTAAATGCTTGGGAGCGAATTTGCAAGGAGAGAAAGAACTCATAAATGTACCATCTTAGTTGTACACGTTTCGGTTAGGCTACAACCCATAATGGCATGAACAGATGCAAGCTATAATTCAAAAAAGGGAAGCTCATAAAATGAGAGGCAGAGGTAAAGATATGCCAATACCGTACATCGGAGAAAGCATTATTTCTGCGGGGTTTACCAGAGAAGAAAAGAAAGAGCAGTTACAAATTGCTAATGAACCTTATATCCCTGAAGGCACTTCAATCCCAAGTATCTTCCAGCCAGAGGAGGATGACCCTATCACCGGGATCGGTCAGTTATTAGGAGATATACAGATAGCTACAATCAATTCTCAGACATGCAATGCAATGTCTGGAAGTATGCAGGACACCATTGACATACATTATCCGGGCAAGAAAATTCCAAACTAGACTATTCAACTAGTTCGCAGGGCTCGCAAGTTTTGGTAACTTGCTGAGAATAAGAAAAATAAAGTTTGTTTGTTGTTTGTTGTTTGTTGTTTCTTAATTTTTGTATATTTAGAATATGTGTGTTTGGTTTATGCTTGTAAGAATTATCTTTTCAAGTCTTTTGTAAATGATTCAATAAAGCAGTTTTACATTTCGTTCATTTATTTCTCTCTACTAAAAGAACAAATGGCCAAAATGTTAATCAAAATCTTGCAAAATTAATTTTCAGGAACCCAAAAAATCATCCTTTCGATCCAAATAACCAAACAATCTTAGCACATGAAGAATACAATTTTGACACCGAATTGGACTATGACCTAATGGGAATCGAAATTGACATCTGTGAGGGGGATGAGGTCCCGAAATAAGTTTAAGAAAAGGTGGACAAATAAGAAAATCGAAAAACCCCAAATGTCGAGGAAACAGAAACCATTAATTTAAGTACTGTAGAGACATCACGGGAATTAAATATCGAAGCTCACTTGGACAAACATCAAAAAGATGAATTCATCGAAATACTCAAAGTGTACATGAATGTATTCGCTTGGTCTTACGAGGACATGCCAGGATTAAATACGTCGATCATAGAATATAAACTCTTAATCGACCCGACTATAAATCCTATCAAGCAGAAGCTAAGATGACTTTGACCCGAGTGGAGTTTGAAAATCAAAGAAGAAGTCATCAAACAGTTCAACACAAAATTTTTGCGAGTCATCGATTACCCGGAATGGTTGGCAAATATAGTCCTGGTACCCAAGAAAGATGGAAAAGTCCACATGTGCATAGACTATCGAGATTTAAACAAGGCCAGTACAAAAAGATGATTTCCTCTGCCACACAATGATATTCTCGTTGATAATACAATTGGTCACGAGATGTTTTCATTTATGGATGGATTTTCAGGCTACAATCAAATTCGGGTGGCATCAGAAGATCAAGATAAAACAACATTTCTCATACCATGGGGAGTTTTCTATTATCAGGTGATTCCATTTGGGTTGAAGAATGCTAGTGCCACTTATCAAAAAGCCATGGTCACGCTTTTACACGACATAATGCATAATGATGTGGAAATATATATGGATGACATGATTGTCAAATCTCGTCAACGATGGGGGCATCTCATGAGTCTAAGGCGAGTATTCGAACGCTTGCGGAAATATCAACTGAAAATGAATCTAGCTAAATGCGCTTTCGAAGTAACATTCAGAATATTGCTAGCATTCATAGTCAGTAAGAAGGGCATCGAGATTGATCTTGCAAAAGTCCAAGCCATTCAGAAAATGCTATATCACAAGGAATAAAAGAAGCTCAAACTTTTCTGGGGAAGCTAAATTTCATAAGCCAGTTTATATCTCAAATGATGCAAGTTTGTGACCCTATTTACTGGCTATTTCGGAAAAACGTGCCTCGAGAATAGACTGATGATTGTCAAGAAGCATTTGAAAAGATTCAATAGTACTTGCTCAAAACACCCATCTTAGTCTCTCCTAAGCCCAACAAACCACTCTTTATGTATCTCAAAGTGCTGGATCACTCTATGGAATGTATACTGGGCAATTGACTGAAGATGGGTGCAAAGAACAAGCCATTTATTATTTGAGCAAGAAATTTTTGGCAGATGAGAACAATTATTCCGCATTAGAAAGACTTATTGTGCTTTGGCTTGTGCAGCCCATTGACTTAGACATTATATGATTCATCATACAACATATCTCATTTCTCGAATGGATCCTCTAAAATACATGTTCGAAAAGCCTACCCTTTCCAGTCGAATAGCAAGATGGTATATGATTTTGTCAGAATTTGACATTATCTTTGCTACACAAAAATTAGTCAAATGAGGGGTTATCGTAGAATATCTCGCAGACAATCCATTAGAAGATGAGGAGTCGATGTAACCATTATTCCCTAACAAAGAAATGTTTTGTTCCCAAGCAGATGAGAAAGATGATTTGCCTAAATGGAAGCTATTTTTTTACAATGCTTATAACTTCAAAGGAGTCAGAATTGGAGCAATTTTGATATCAGCAGAAGGAACTCATTTTTTAGAAATAGCCAAGCTTGTATTCGGAGAGGAGTCTATCATCACCACCAACATGGCAAAATATGATGCATGTATTCTAGGGTTACAAATGGTCCTTGAATATGAAATAGCAGTATATGGAGATTTAGATCTGATCATTCAGTAAACATTCCGGACCAAAGATCCCATGTTAATTCCTTATCATCAGAAGATTAAGGAATTATGAGCAAAGTTCAAGGAAATTAGCTTTGTTCATATTCCATGGACAGAAAATTCATTTGCACTCTTGCCACACTTGATGTTGCTATTCATTTATTAAATGAAGAAAAGATTCTTGTCATCCAAATTGAGCTCAGGTACTCACCCGCATACTGCACGTTGATTTCAAAATAAAAGGATGGCCAACCTTGGTACAGTGACATAAAGTGATTCATGCAAACTGGGGAATTTCCTAAAGGAGCCACTCGAAATGATCAGCGGACAATCAGGAGGTTATGCGCTCAATTTTTATTATACAAAGAAGTAATATTTAAGAAATCTATGTATGGGCCATTGCGATGTGTGGATGCTGCAGCAGCAAATAAATTGATGATAGAAGTACATGAAGGGACTTGCGGGTCACATATGAGTGGGCATTCTTTATCTCCTAAATTCTCCGTATGGGTTATTATTGGATGACCATGGAATCTGATTGCATTAAATATGTTAAACAATATCACAAATGTCAGATTCATGGTGATATTTTGCGAGCACCGCCCAAAGAGCTTTAAGTCATGGTCTCACATTGGCCATTTTCTGCTTAGAGCATTGATGTTATCGGATCCATTCATCCCAAAGCATCTAATGGCCATCAATTCATATTGGTGGCCATTGATTATTTTGCTAAATGGGTAGAGACTGTTAGCTTTTAACAATTAACGGAAAGGGTGATCACATGCTTCATCAGGAACAATATCATATATCGCTATGATTTTCCAGAAACATTAGCGACTGATAATGCCAAGAACCTTACAAGTTCTTTAATGAAGAAGTTGTGCTGTCAATTTGACATTCATCATCAGAATTCAATCATTTATAGTCAACAAATGAATGGAACAGTCGAGGCAGCAACCAAAAATGTCAAAAGAATCATTCGAAAGATGACAGGTACCCATCCTGATTGGCATAAAAAGCTATCATACACTTTAATGGCATATCACTCATCCACCCGAATTTCCACTGGGGCAACACCGTACTCTTTGGTATATGTTTATGAAGCTATCCTTTCCCTAGAAATTCAAATTCCATCCTTGAGAGTTATAACGGAAACAATAGTAGATAACCTTGAATGGATAAAGGCTCAGCATGACCAACTGTGTCTCCTCAACTAAAAGCGAATGGCATCTATTTACCATTCTCAATGTTTCTAAAGGCGAATCTCCAAAAACTTCAACAAACACGTGTGCCCAAGAACCTTTCAGGAAGGTGATCTAGTACTAAAAAGGATTTTGCCCATTCAAGAAGAAGCAAAGGGGAAGTTCACTCCCAATTATCAAGGCCCATTCATTGTTTCCAAAGTATTATCCAGCAGTGCAGTGATCTTATCAAAAATGGATGGTCAAGAGTTTCCACAACCACTCAATACAGATATGCGCAAGTGCTACTATGCTTGATTGGTAGCAGTTTGTAAAAAATATAGTGATCGCGATTACGTTTTAGTAAAGACATTTTCTTCTTGTCATGTTATTCCAATAGATTTGAGAAAAAGATCTTTCACTCCTTATTCTCTATCCTAGCATATCTTCTATTCTTTGTAAAAAATAGTCAAAAAATAAAAAAATAACATCATCAAAATATGTGGTGATCATTAAAGACCGCTACCTCCTTTCATTCAATAATAAGAGGAGGATTCAAAAGAAATCATCTCTTTGTTTCTAGTCTCTCCCAATTTCTTTTCCTCAAAAAGCGCTATGGATGCTCAAGATTATTGGAATCAGATATAGAAAAATTTGTCTTGCTAAAATTGGAAACATGATCACTTCAAAAACTATTAATAAAATATGCCGTAGTCAAAACCTGAAAAGGGGCTACGGTAAAAATGGATAAATCCCAGCATGGTCAAAACCCGAAAGAGGGCCATGGAAAAAACAAAAGGAAAAATATAAAAAATCTGGCGTAGTCAAAACCTAAAAAGGGGCTACGATAAAAAGGATAGATCCAGCATAATCAAAACCTGAAAAAGGACTATGGAAAAAATGGAAGAACCCATCATGGTCAAAACCCGAAAGGGGGCCATGACAAAAACAAAAGGGGGGAAATAAAAAATTTGATGTAGTCAAAAAGGGACTATGCAAAAATGGAAATCCAGCACGGTCAAAACTCAACAGGGGGTCATGGAAAAAAGGAAAGAAATAAAAAAACATCCACCATAGTAACAAAACTATGGCAAAATGGATAGAAAACATAATAATGAGAGTATCAACTGAATCATAAGGTTGAAACGATAAGGCAGAAAAAGAAATTCCAAGTAGAGGAAGATAAAATGGCAGAAACATGTGTGGTTTACAGTGAGCAAAACCGATTTACAGCCCTTGTGCAATGGAAATTAGATTTCTCCAAAAGGTCATGTTTGAGATGGTGAAGAATTGGTTGAACTTGTGCTAAGGTTGTAAAGCCGACTAGAAAGAAAGGATGAGCAAAGGGTTCCATCCTCCAGTCAATAAGTGAGGCCTTTTTATAACTATATGTATTGATTGGTGGTAATAATTTTTTGTATATGTGTTCATTTATTACTTTCTTCTCAGCAGAGGACTTTAAATGTTTGTGAATATAATTTTGCTTATTTGATGATTATGCAAAAATTGGAAAGTTGTTCACACAGGAAATCACAAGCACTAATATTCCAATGGATAAAAAACAAAAACAAAAACACAATGCAAACACGAAAGCAAGCAAAGCAAAATAAACTCAATGAAGTCCCCTCCTCTGAGAAAAATCATCCATCAAGCATAACAAAGCCTTCCAAACCTATCGGTAATGGTCAGTTATCATATCAGTGCATGGAATCCCAGACCTATTTGCATCTGGCAGTCTACGCAACATGCCAAGGAGCGACTGGAGATGAGCTATAGCAGGATATCCGCCCGGAAAAAAATGACCCAGAAAAGGGAAGCTGGCTCGCAAATCCTCAATATCTCTAAGATGAGTGCCTCTCTCAAAGATAAAATCCTACTGAATATCATATAAATATGCATGTAATATCTCAAACTTAGCGGCAAGATCAGCATGAGAAGAAGTCAAAGTGTCAAGCTCCTCCTGCAGTGAATCCCTCTGATGACTCAAATCACCAATTTGATCATATGCTTCTTCTAAAACATGCTCAAAATGTACTAGCTCGCGATGAAATCTAGCAACCTCTTCGAGTTGAATCTCATGATCATGGGAAGTCTGTCTCAATGCATTCTCTAACTTAGACAAAGCACTGGTGGAGCTTATAGAGGCTCGGGCATCTTCAAGACTCCACTATAAGGAACCCACAATGACCTCTATATCTAATACATATTGGAACACATGATCCAGATCTCTACAAAGTGAATTTCTTTCTTATATAATGAAATAAACATGATTAATGGCATTATCCTTTTCTCGAGATGTCTGGATCTACTGTGAGTAAGAAGTAGACATTTGGAGTGTATAGCCAGAAATTTACATTGCTAAATGATGTATCCACTCAAGTAAAGGAATTGGGTCCAAAAAGGTAGGATGAGCATGGATAATTCTGGCATCTCGAATAATCTCATATTGTAACCAATCTAGATATGTCTCAGAAACCCCTAGGGTATCGTATGTCTGGGCAGATGAAAACTTCACCCACTTATTCCAAAAAGATGATGCCTCTATGATATACTGATGGGTCAATTTGTTTGTGAAATTAAAATGATATCTACTACCTGCGAAGAATGATGAAGATGATGGAATGTCTTGCTAAAGCTCAAATTCCTAATCACTCGGCAGCCAAAATAAGGAACTGCTCCACAAAGCCCAACCAAGGGGAGGAATGACAAACCCAAGCCATAGATGGTCACAACAAACTTCCTAACACTAAAAATCCCATTATCCCAAAAAAAGTATCAGGAGTGATACTATCTAGTGCTATGATCCAGGCATCCAAATGCTGGGGAATGGATTGCAGAGACAACTAGCACTCAATCAAAAAGGGCAGAGAGATATTTGGAAACCATCTGGGATGTGAAGAATGACTGCGAAATAAATGAGCTATCAACCAGACAAATAGGAGCTCAACACCACAGCAAACTTGGGGATCTTGTAAAAAGTGATAGAGGGTCAATCCTCTAAATGTCTCTGCTAAAATTGCCAGAATTATTGATTCTCCATTAATTATGGCATCAATATAAAAAGCAACTCGTAAATCCAATAACCCATCACTACGAGGAAAGAATAATCTGGCAAGGAGCACAAAGGCAAAAGCATATAAGCATCTGCAGGAACCAGCATCCCTATCAGTCAGATGGATGAAATCAGAGCCTTGAGGATCATAATGGGATTCATCCCCCAAAAAAACTCAAACAAAATCTGGGCGGATTATGGGAATTCCACCAATATCATCAACAATCATAGAGGACCTCTTGACACCAGTCAATGTAGAGAAAGTAGTGCGAGTATTTGTCTGTGGATCAATATGGATCAAAGTCTCTAGAGAATGCCTCATCCGCAAGGCAAAGTGATACTCCTCAAGAGTAAGAATAAGCTCATAAAATTCAAACTGAAACAGACTCAATCTTGGAATCCAAAATCGGATAAGAGAAGGCAAAAAGTCAGAGGCTATGGTTGCAGTCAACAAGCTCACAATGTCATCAAAGATCAGCTCAAAGTGTGTCTGCTCAGCATGCATGAATGAAGCTCACCATGCAAGTATAAGTGACAAAAAGCTGATGGAAAAGATATCCTACGTGCAGAAAACAAAAAGAAAGTGGCAGCAATCGTTAATATCCTTTTTAACATATATACATGTACATAAAAAAACAGAAAACTAAAAACCAGTACCTTATTAATATTTTATTTTCATACATATAAGTAAAGAACGAGGAAAGCCAAAAAAAGATGCAATGAAAATAAAAAGAAATAAAGATAGAACAGTGCAGAAACAAAATAATAACATATAAGTAGAACTGGTACAGTACAAAAAACACGATGAAATAAAAATGTGTCTGTGCACCTCCAAATATTAGATATCCCGACCGCAGCTCCGGTTTACTCTATCTCTACCTCTATGTCTGGGCATCCTATCAACTGAACCATGAGTAGGGTCTAGAACGTTTTGCAAAGAAAAGAAAAATCCATCAAAAAGGAAAATAATAATAAGAAAGCAGAAAAAGGAGGAAGAATAGTAAATCAAAAAGATATACCTGAACCTGTGGTGTATGATGCTGAGGAGGAAGAATGACCTGACCAGAAGGATCTCCTCTACCAATAGCACTCTAGCGCATCCAAAACTGGAACTACTAGAAGTGGCAAAACTAGTCTCTCTCTCTTTCTCTCTGAATGATGCTGCTGATAGAACCTATTGTGCTCTATGCCAATCGAACACCCTCTGCGGACTGGTGTAGTGGTGGTGAAATGATCAATGGAGACGCTCCTGAACCAAGCAGTGTAATCTCCCACGGCCATATAGTCACTAACATCAGCAATTATGAGGCTGGGAAATTGCTCATGTCCAAAAGTGAAAGAAAACAGGCATCGAGGAATCCTAATCTCACCAGTCACCTGGCACCAGCAGTGGTCACCCATATATAGCTCCCAAGAAGTAAAATAATAAAGAGAGCATCTCTGATGGGAAATATATATCTCAAGGTCATATCCCCCACCCTGGGCTAAGTTCTGAAAAGGCTACCATACAACCTGGTCAGGAGTAATCAGCTCCAACTGGGTCCGGAGTATGACAAAATCTAGCAAGTCCAAAGAACAAGTAGAGGGTCGTGGCCAATGAAGAGTATGGGGAGTCAAATCTCTTAAAGTGGTCGTTGGGCGTGCAATGCTCATATGCTCAAAGGACCACCACAACAGGAAAGGCCAAAATCCCAACTAAGTAGGGGCAGGACAACTAACCCTCCTCATCATTACCTGAAGAAAAATGGAAAATGTAAAGGACCCCCAGTCAAAGAAAGAGTCGTCGTCAAAATCTACCATGCCAACATAAGCCACTAGAAAGTTAGTTCCATTGTTGCTCAAAAAAGCATGACACTAAGAGCAGAAGAGAAAGACGTCGACGATGTTGGAAAAGGTCAAGACCATCGACCGGGGCAGTGTAAAAGTAAGATTCTCTTCTCAAAACAGAGCCTGGAATGCGTCATCTACTCAGCTCAAAATAATAAATACCAAGAACGCGATCAGCATCAGCAATGCTACCCTCTATCTGCTGAACAAGAGGTCTACCAAAGCAAATACCAGTAATTATTGCCCATTCGAAAAGGGTAACTCATGGCTCACAGTCACCAAGATATAAGGTGTTGGTATCGCTGAACTACTGCTCCGCTAATGCAGAAACCAGAGTATGTCTAGAATGAAAAGGGGGAATGGAAAGAAAATCACCAAAGCCCCGTTGAATCAAAAAAATCACGATAAATAGGATGAGCCCTATTACATATGTCAATGACTTGATAACATGCACCTCTAAAGATCCTACTAGGCGGAATCGTCTGAGCCCGTAAAAATATGGAAGGGTGTGAACTAAGGTGTGTTAGTAAAAGAATATCGAGAATATTACTACTAGCAGCTCTGAGCTCTGGAATAGTAGTAAAACCTCTTAAAGAACTACCATTACCAAAAGAAGAAAATGTCTCAAAATAACTACAATTGGGTATGGTAAAATCAAAAGCCTCATCGTCAGAACTGGCCTCTCCAGCATCTAAAAATGGATCATCCTCAGTTCTGGGTGTCGAAGGACCAGCATCGGAAGCAGTCTCTTTCCCTAGTCGTCGGCGAGGAGCCATCCTAAAAAATCAAGTTAAAATCATATCAAAGCCACATATGGAGTATTTATGCACTATATTTTAAGTCAAATCATTTTAAAAAAGACCGTTTTTCTCGTTTAAAATTCGACGATTTATAGTCAGTACGCTAAGCATCTAATCCTATACTAGAATGTCTGTTTCATTTAAAATTTCGATGATTCATAATCAGGATGTTAAGCAGCAAATCCTAGACTACAATGTTTGTCTCAGTTTAAAATTTTAATGATTCATGGTCAGGACACTAAGTAGCTAATCCTAGATTAGAATGTCTGTCTCAGTTTAAAATTTCGATGATTCATAGTCACGACGCTAAGCAGCTAATCCTAGACTAGAATGTCTGTCTCAGTTTAAAATTTCAACGATTCATAGTCAGGATGCTAAGCAGCTAATCCTAGACTAGAATGTTTGTCTCATTTAAAAATTTTGACAATTCATAGTCAGGACGCTAAGCAGCTAATCCTAGACTAGAATGTTTGTCTCAATTTAAAATATCGATGATTTATAATCAGGACGCTAAGCATCTAATCCTAGACTAGAATGTCTATCTCAGTTTAAAATTTCGAAGATTCATAGTCAGGATACTAAACAGCTAATCCTAGACTAGAATGTCTGTCTCATTTAAATTTCGATGATTCATAGTCAGGATGCTAAGCAGCTAATCCTAGACTAGAATATTTGTCTCATTTAAAAATTTTGACTATTCATATTTAGGATGCTAAGTAGCTAATCCTAGACTAAAATGTCTATCTCATTTAAAATTTTCAACAATTCATAGTCAGGACACTAAGCAGCTAATTCTAGACTAGAATGTTTATCTCAATTTTAAATTTCAATGATTCATAGTTAGGACACTAAGCATCTAATCCTAGACTAGAATGTATATCTCAGTTTAAAATTTCGATGATTCATAGTCAGGACTCTCAATAGCGAATCCTGGAGTAGAATGTCTGTCTCAGTTTAAAATTTCAATGATTCATAGTCAGGACACTAAGAAGCTAATCCTAGACTAGAATGTCTGTCTCATTTAAATTTTGACGATTCATAGTTAGGACGTTAAGCATCTAATCCTAGACTAGAATGTCTATCTCAGTTTTAAATTTTGATGATTCATAGTCAGTATGCTAAGCAGCTAATACGAGACTAGAATGTCTGTCTCATTTTAAAATTTCAACAATTCAGAGTCAGGATGCTAAGCAACTAATCCTAGACTAGAATGCGTGTCTTGTTTAAAATTTTCGACTATTCATAGTCAGGACGCTAAGCAACTAATCCTAGACTAGAATGTCTGTCTTATTTAAAATTTTTGATGATTCATAGTCAGGTTGCTAAGCATCTAATCCTAGACTAGAATGTATGTCTCATTTAAAATTTCGAC
>NMUG010009219.1:0-11354 GCA_002855965.1 Monotropa hypopitys
TAAGGAATCCCAATATTCATATATGGAGCAATCAACCACCTTAAAAGAACCAATGAGTAACCACAAATAGATAACCCAAGGAAAGCTATGCACGATTTCCTCTTTATTCCCAAGGCTCACACTAGCCTACAACCCAAGAACAACTTATACGCCTCATACAATGGCATACTAATGCCATGCAACTCTCAATGCATGCAAATGCAGAAGAAAATCATTTTCAAAACCGTTTTGAGAACCCATAGAGACGGAAATCTCCCTATGGTCCAAAGGTATTCGAACGAAAGCTCTGATACCAAATTGTCACGCCCCGTATTTTCAAACCATTTTTTTAATAAAAGAAATGCATAAACATTTTTGCATAAATCATTCCACCAACAAAGGGGGCAGTGAAGGAAAAGAAGTAAAAACATGTCTCTTTACAAACCTTTATACAAAACATGCGGAGGTAGAACATTAACAATCCTTTTTCACATGGAACTTGCTTCTAATAAAACAGTAGAACAACTTCTTTAAAGAACAAGGAATGCCCATAGGCTACAAAGGGGAAAAGCAGAGGAAAAACTGTAGTAAGTAAAAGAACACATGATATGATCCTCACACAAAGGAACCTGGAGCAAGCCTAAGCCAACTCCCCGCTACTAGCTATCCAACCCTGCAAACCCTGCAAAGAACTGTAGGAAAAAGGATGAGTCATAAAGACCCAGCAAGTATGCGACTATCAACTGTATATGAAAATATGGTGATTATGTGCAAGGTGGGTAAAATCCTACAATGCAATCCCAAGCATGTTTCTGACACTCGCACCCAAGATCCTCAATCTCAACCTTTTGTCCACATAACCCAATCAAAAGAACCATTTGTACTCTCACATCAATAGAAAGATCTCAAACCTTCGCATCTATCCAACTATCGCAACAGAAGACCAAACTCTCTATTTGAACAACCAAACCCCAACCGGAAAGAAGTCACCAATAAGCATCAAGACCACTACGCTAGGTCACTTCACAATATAATCCTACCTCATCACACAAAGGTATTTCAAAGTACTTATCCGAGGGGTTCCGCTACCACACAACCGATAGTGCCTCGACAAGGCCAACCAATACTCTCCACGATAGTCCATTTCCAACTAGTATCTCCTCTCCCAACTTAGCCTCAAATCAAGCATACCCAAACCACAACGAGTACACATGTCACGACTTGGCTCCAAGCCTCAAGCTATCCAAAGCCACGAATTGGCTAAGTCTCATTCATTGGCTAAAGCCACGAATTGGCTAAGTCTCATTCATTGGCTAAAGCCACGAGTTGGCTAGTATCACCCACAATAAGATCCACAAGTCCACATTTGATCCTTGCCAAGGTACTCTCATTCCCTCTATATTTGCTCGTAGATAGATAATACAAGTAGGTGGATTTATTATCTTGAACTTTAGTTGGTTCAACTCCCGGCTTGGAACATTTTAGAAAAGGCCACAAGGGATTCGAGACCTCCTGAACGAATTCCAGAATCGGTCCTACGATCAACCTTGGGCTAGTTTTGGATCACAAGAAAACCATCAAGCCGTTCATCGATTTACAGTCACCTTGACGAATTCAAGGGTTGACTAGCTCCCGAGTGAATCACGAATTGATTCAGGTTGTCTCAACGAATTCAAGAACTAACCTCACACTCGAATGACCACGAATTGGCCCGAAGATCATGAATTGATCTAGGTAGTCTTAACGAATTCAAGAACTAACCTATACACATATGTAACCACGAGTTGGTCCTATGATCACGAATTGATCACCAAGCAACACCAAGTCCTTTGTGTTATTGTTTGTTGGTTAATTAATATAAGTGAGTTAGGTAAGTTTTAGAGTTTGAGTCAATGGAGACGAGTTCTCCAACACGGGCAACGATTTTGCCACGAGGGACGAATTCCCGACTCGAGGTGACGAATTCACCCAAAATACAAGCAACGACTTTGCTAACAAGGGACGAGTTCCCAAACCAAGGATGTGAAATTCACCCAATAAGACCACAACACATATCCAAGGTCTAGGAACGAATTTCCTAACCTAAGGTGACGAATTCACCAATCTCCAAGGTCTTTGTCTCTCATAGACATTTTGTCGAACACCAAGGGTGCCTATGGCACCAAGGCCATCTCAATGGCAAAAACCACATTTACACTTGCCGACGAATGATCCAATACTACAATATTGCTCACTAAGACTGATACAAGGTCGATAAAGTATCCTATCTACTCAATTCCAACAAAAATCCATAATGTACCCACGTCGCTCAATTTTCCCCAAAATGATCGTCTAGTCACACGCTCAACCCAATTCACACATTCTCGCATTCTAATCCTACCGAGGATACTCAATCACACATGAATGCGAATTAAATTACATCAATTTCTCAAAAACGATCATTTCTTCAAAACTTAGGGCTTTTTATGAAATCATTAAATTCTTGATTTTTGAAATCATTAGTGAGCACATATCAACAAATACACGAGATAGTAACATATTTACCTCAAAGCGCGCCGACGGAGGAAAATCCTAGACATGCCAAACTTCGGTGCTCGAGAACCTATGTACGTCAACGGATAGAGAACAACGTTAGGAGCGACATTTCTAAAGACGAACAAGCTTTCTACTTCGCGAAACTTGATTCGGAGCTCAAAAGGCCTTCGTATCCAAGCTAGAAGCTTGGGCTCCAATGGAGTCTTAGAGAGAGAAAAGAGAGAAAGAGAGAGGCTAGGTTTGGACCAAATGAGGGAGGAGAAGTATTCTGGCCAATTTTAGGTATAAGACACGACCTAGGGGTGAAATGACAACTTTGCCCCTCATTAAAACACAAAAATATCACTTTTTCCGCGCGCGTCGTCCGGACGAAGCTCACCGTCGTCCGGACGAAACCCACCTTGGTCCGGACGACCACCCCCATGGTCCGGACGACACCTCCTGAAGCAAAAACAGGAAATCTGGAACCTTCGTCCGGACGAGACTAGCCCGTCGTCCGGACGACCCTACCTGAACCATTTTTCCTTCTCTCTGCCGAGCTCGTCCGGACGAGACTCGGCCGTGGTCCGGACGACCGGACCCGAAAATTCCCAGAAATGTTAACGCGCGACTTCCGAATGTATATCAATCATATCTTCTCCGTCTGATCTCCGATTGAGGTGATTCAAGTTGCGTTGGATTCGTAATCGAATCCTCTACCTCATCCTAGGGTCAACCACCTTAAAATCGCACTAAGATTTTAAGATAAAATTAATTTAGATTTTAAATCTAACTTCGAATACGAATCGATATTCTGGAAATTCCTTTTTCAAATACAGGTCGTGACATTGAAGGCCCAACTACTCACTGTGGTTGCAAGCCTCTCGTAGTCGGATAGTCTTCGTGTCTATGCACTAGGCCACTTCATTATGGGAATCTAGCTCTTCTTGTGATCGAGTGGGCTATATGGTGATAGTTTATCCCAAGTAGAGGAAACTTAGGGTAGCTGAAAACCATAATATGGTACCTTCTTAATAGAAAATTTCTGGAGTTGATCATTGTTGTTGTTTATCCATGGGCTTCGTGTTCTTGACTCCTTTTGGTAAGTTGGTTGTCCCTCTTGTTGGGACACACTCGGTTGAGATAGTGTGTCATGAGGAAGCACACATGAGGTATCCTTTGGTCTCATATCCCTAGGCATGGTATTATGACTCCTTTCCTTTGATTGGTGTCGTCTTTGAGTGATGTAATATGTATCGATGGTTTCCTTTCTTTCTCCTTGGTGGACCATCTCTTTAGCAGTTGTGTTTGAGCACAAGTGGTATACTCACTATGTGGTGTTGAAACTCTAGTGGTGAAAGAGATTTCAACTTTCCCTTTGTTGTTTCATCTGACACAAACATTTGTACCGGGTGTTTCATAGACCGTAGGTTAATGGGTCTTGGTGAGTTTAGGAAGCCTCGTGTTCTATTGGCCGTGGGCCATGGGTTGATATCTTCTCGGTTGATGGTCTTGGGCACCAAATCAGAGTCCTTTTGGTATCTAATGTCTTGTTGTACCTTGTTGACGAATCGTTGCGGAGCTTGTTGACTCTTTAATAGCGTTCATTTAAATTGTACTCCGTTCAATGTATGTTGTAAGACTCGGTGATTCCTGGATGACATTTCTTTGACTTGCGTCTTGTTTGATACATGTGATGGGACTTTTCCCCATTCCTTGTGGTGTCCTGTTTGAGTTGCATCTCAAATCGCGGATCACCCATGTGGTGTGTCGTTTTATTCCGAACTTCTAGTTTGGTGACGTTTGTCGATCTTGTTTCACTTCGGATTTCAGTAGAAATTTCCTATGATCAAAGGATGTTGCATTCCGTGCTTATCTCTCTATCGACGTGCATCCTTGGCTTGAATGTTAGTAGTTCCAATTTTGGTTGCGAGACTTTAGTGGAATTAGAAACGATTGTTTCTGTTCGTTATGCTTTTGCGTTAAGCATTGCTTGATCGTCGACAAGAAATTCGTGGACGTAAGATGTATATGTCCGTTTGGCCGTGGAAAAGTTGGGTACGAATGCATATTGTGGTCTAGACTTGGTGTGAGTTTAGTGCATGTCATGTTGTTTGGGCTTGGCACTTATACATTTTGAAGTGTGTGGGTGCGTGAGTACTTTCCTGATTATGTGATATACGTTTGACATGGTGAATTGGTTTGAGAAGAGCTACCGGCCAGGGCATTTCAAAACAAATCGCCAAGGTCATACAGTTACCACACTAGTATGTGTGTGTTTGGTATGGTGTATTCTTTGGCTCGGGATTTCAGAGCATCTTCGTGTATCACATTTATTTTCGGTTGGTTCGTGGGTGTTGGTGCGATGACGTATCCTCGCAAATTATAATTTTCCAAGCATTCATACAAACGATCTTAAAGCGTGTTGGCATATCGGCGTATCCTCGGTGTGTCCTTGGCGTGTCGGCGGCTTGTGGTGGACGACGACGCTAGAATCACTATGTGTGAGCTTGTAGATCAACGATAGGGTGTTGATGATTGTAGAACCGATTCATTCCTCATTGTCAATGTTGTTGTAAGAAGATGGTTGGTTTCTTGTTCTTGAGGAGATTCATCCCTTATGGGATCCTCCGTCGCTTGTATCTTTGAAAAAATCAATTCTTGTGGCAGCGTGTCCACACCTTATCGGGAGTTATCTCTTTTATTCTTTTGTGTGGTACGTGGATTTTCTCAAGTTTGGTGTTCTTCGGTTGGAATCTTTGCATCTCTATCCTTAGTTAATTTCGTGGACGAAGTATAGGATGTCGAAGCAAAGTTGTACCCATGGTCGACCGAGTGTTTGAACAACCGTATCGAAGCCATGTGTTTTGGTTAAACTCACTCTCACTCTTGTGGTGATCTTACTCTCGAGAAGTTTGTTGCGGAGGTATATTTTGATTCCGATTTAGTTATTGATGGATGAATTTGTTGGTCCTTTTAGTCAGTAGTTTAGTTTTTCATCCCCTCTCTTTTCTTACTTAATTTCGAGGATGAAATTTCTGTAAGGGGTATGAGATGTAACGACCTAGAATTTCAAACGTAATTTTAAATAAAATATATTATTCATGAAAGTTGTAGAGAATTTCATTAGAAACCCAACGCAAGTTGAATCGTTTTAATCGGAGGTCGGATGGAGGAGTTATGGTCGAAACAATGTTGTGTCTGCAAACATTGTAGAATACCCTTGTCGATCGGTCGAGCGTACCGCTATAGACCGGTCGTGGAATTACAGAGAGTTCATTTTGTGGCCTAGACCGGTCGAGCGTGCCGCTGTCGATCGGTCGAGCCTATGTAATTTTGGCAGATTTCAGTTTTAGAAGCTTAAGTGAGGGGTAATGTAGTCTTTTCATATGGGGGTCGTATGGCATTGGGAGTTTGAGAGACTCTCATTTTTGCAGGTTTGGCTCTCTCTCTATCCCCCCCAAGTGTATGTCTCCTCCCTCTCTCTCTCTCAAACTCATTTCTCCTTTCTTCTCTCTTTACATTCCATGGTTATTCCTTGGGTTTTGTAGATTTTGCCCTTCATTAACGTCGACGAGGGCTCCCCGATCTACGCACCTATGGTCTCGGTTCATGGCAATGGCTTCTGGTGGGTAAATTCTTAACTATTGTCGAGTATGTGTGTGTGTACATAGGTTTCGATTTGGTAGTTGTGGTATGTACATTACATTCTTTGTGACCTAGGGTTTGCCTAGGTTGTAATCTACACTTTGAGTGGCTTAGGGAAAGTCTACGTAATCAAAGGAATTAAGTGGTGATCTTGTGCCCACTAGGTGTTCGATGAAATTCTCGTGAGAAGCTTGGATTGGGTTTTGGGCAAAAATCGATGTGGGGATGGTTGTGGGATTCGAATGAATAATGAATTGGAGTGGTTGAGTTGTTAGAGTCACAAATCATGATGTTAGGATATTTGTAGGACTTGTGTGTAGCGAAATTGGGAATATTGAGTTTTAAGAATCACAATAAGTCCCTTAGAGCCTATGGGACACAGAGTGTTCGATAAAAGTCCTAAGTGACCCATTAGAGTCAAATTGGGTCTAGTTTGACCCCTTGGTTATTGTGGTGACTTCTCCTAGTTAGTGTGGATTCTTCCGTTGGTATTGTCATGATTGTATGTATCCTCGTACCCTTATAATCGTCCCCCCCCTTTGGGTGTGTCAAGGGCGAGTATGGATTGGGAACACTTGGCAATACATTCAATGTAATCTAGGAACATCAAATGTGGAGGATGTGCCCTACGAGGGCTACTCGCACCAAATCTTGAATCCTCCACTTATAACTCATAAACATGATGGAATCAACCGGAAAAGAAATCTTCTAACAATGTAGAATCATAGGGTATGGTGGCCCTCCCAACGAGTTGGGAAACATTGGAATGTTTGGCAGGAATAGACTGAGGTCGTAACTCCCTAGATAGTCACACCATCTACGACATTGTGCACAATGGGAATAGACAGAAATTAGACTTCTCTGGTGGTCGCGCCACCATGTTGAGTACAATGGGGGTAGCGTAGCCCTCCCAACGAGTTGGGGAATCATGGAAGGAAAGGATAGTGTGTTGTCAAGCCACTATGCCGATCCCATCAAATGTGATATGACTTCGAAAACATGATGAATGAAAGATTGGGATAACTTGGCAGGGTCTTGGTTAGATGCTTCCACGGAGTATCCATTGTGTGAGAAATGAAATTATTATGAAATTTCAATATCAATTCATAGTATGGACTATGGAGAATTAATCAAGAATGGACTTAAAATGGGAGTCTTGGATTTACACCGATTGTAACGTTTTGGAAATCTTTCGAAGGATATGAATTGAATGTGTAATAAGAATATGGAAACACATTTGAATCATCCAAATATCTCAAAGTGGTACTTGAATCAAATCTATGACAATGTCTAAGGTTAGAAGTATTCGCGTGGCATGCTAGTGATTGGTGTATTGGTATAGTAGTCCGTGGTCTTTTCTTATAGTTACGTGTGGTAGCCTTGTTCCAATTGAAGACTAATTCAGGTTATGCGAGTTAGCGGCATTGTAGCGAAACGGTTCTTGGTTCCTTGCAATAGATGTAAGCACTACGCTTTGGATGTGATCTAGCTTAGTTGAGTCTTGGAAACTTTAGTAAAGTGTCTATTGGTATTGGGGATGTCAGTCTTTATCTATTGTTAGTTGTATAGTCGAGCTTAGTGTCCCTTGAGGAGTTTCAGTCACTTTATATATTTGGGTTCTTTACAGTTTGCACGTTTACTTGTGGATACATAGGCACGCACCGCATGTGCATACTTGGTAGTGGTTAGAGATTTTCTCACTGAGCTGTGGTTTGCTCAGACCTTCTTTCTTTTTCTTTTTCTAGTTCTATGTTGCAGGTCTAGGAGGACTTGGTGACTTGGAGTTCGAGTTAGCTGCTGGATTTTCTTGGGCTCAGCTACTTCAGTTTTTGTAGCCTCTCTTGCACTTTAATTTCAGTTACAGTACTTTCAGATGTAATTTCCTTCACCTTGTACTTATAGTTCTTTCTTCTTCACTGTAGCAGTTGTAGTAGGTTGGTACTTGTACTTTACTTCCACTCTTTTCTTGTTCATAGTTCTACTTTGTACTGCTCTGTGATATAATAAGAAATTCAACTGAATGTATCTGGATGGCAAGTAGTTATATCCCTTTATTTATTATTTAAATTTCTTTTCAAAAAAATGGTTTCAAAATGTGGGGCGTGACACTTGACCTTTGGCTCAATGGTTGTAGTTGTCCAGAGTGGATTGGGTGATGATGTAGTTGTCACCATTCTTATATTTGCGTAATCGTGCTCCTACGATTCTTGTCGAGTTCAAAAAAAATCATCATCCGTAACTGTTGGAGAGGTGTGGTGTATAGACTCTATGTCTGAACCTATCCTAGATGAGCCTCATGAGTTGCTTTCTCTTCTCTTGTTCGTTATTCAAGCTTGTTAGCTCATCAAGACATTTTCTTACCTCGCGGTTGACTTGTTTTTAGCTCCGTGGGAGTATCCATTTCGTATTGGAGTATCCATTTCGTATTGGAGTATCCATTTCATATTGTAGTATCCATTTCATATTGGAGTATCCATTTCGTATTGGAGTAACTGTTTTGTATCGGAGTATCCATGTTATATCGGAGTATTCGTATCGCATCAAAGTGACGTAGCGGAAGTGTGCTGTTTTCTCCTTCTTGATGGATTCTTTTCCTTGATGTAGCACTTTCGGGTGCATGTGCACTTCATTCTACCGCATCCCTTGCTTTGGGTACCTCTTGAGGTTGGTTATAGCTGGAAGTTTAGGTGGTGTTGACCATCCTTTGCTGATTGCTTTGTAGTCGTAGCATCTCGGTGTGTCCTTGGTGTGTCGGCGTGTCCTCGGTGTGTCCTTGGTGTGTCGGCGTGTCCTCAGCGTGTCCTTGGTGTGTCGGCATGTCCTCGGCATGTCTTTGGTGTGTCGGCGTGTCTTTGGCATATCCTTATCGTGTCAGCTCGTTCGTACCTTGTTGGCGTGTCCATACCACACAGTTATGCATCTTTGGTTTCGTGTGGTTATGCCTTGCGGTGTTGGAGTAGGGCAGTTGGCGTGTAAGCCCTCCTTGTGATATTCTTGCGGCATGACCCACTTTTTCTTTTCCTGGTTGATGTCTTATGCCTTGTTTATGATCAAACGATGTAGAGGCATAGTTGAGGCTAGGTATTTTCCGTTCTTTCGATAGATCCTTGCTTAGTGTTGTGACTATCTTACGTGGTTCCGAATACCACTTTGTCATGCCTTGTACGGTAAAGATCCTTTACGTTGATTGCAAGTTGAGGTAGAGCCTAGTTAATCCCGTGTTCCCTATGTTTGGCTTGTCATTGTATTCGGGTTCGTGATCCTGGAAATTTCGAGGACGAAATTCTTTAAGGGAGATGGATTGTAACGGTCTAGAAATTATCAATATAATTTCCCGTTATCTTAAATGTCCTTAGGAATTATTCTTTAGACTTTTTCAATTCTTGTTCCGGAAAATTTTCCTATTAATTCCCTTGAATTAATATTTCCTTCGGTTGATTGAAAATATATTCCATCATTGAGTTATGGATTCCCGATCCTCCCCGATGTGATTGTTGAATCACTAAGAGTTTGGTGTGCCCAATAGGGAAAGTGATGTACTAATGGATATTCGGGTGATTGCTGCGAGTATTTGGCAATCACATCTCAAGTGATTGATTTCTCAAAAATCTTTTCTTGATGATTGGGGTGTATGATCTTAGAATGTCAGAGAGAATTAAATTACGAATCCAACGCGACTTGAATTGCCTAAATCATAGGTCGGACGAAGAAGATAGCACATTTTCAAGTTTGTAGAACTGTTCAGTGTCGACCGGTACACCGTGCCGTTGTCGACCGGTCGCGCTTTTCCAGTGAGGTGTTTTATGCAGCCTCGACCGGTCGAGCATACCGCTGTCAACCGGTCGCCAAGAGTAAATTTCATGCTGACTGTTTTATTGAAGGGCAATCTTGGTATTTTGCATAAGGGGAGTATATAAGGCTATTTTAGCTCGAATTTGGCATCACCCCTTGATTTCTCTCAAATCCTAGCCTCTCTCTCTCTCTCTATACATTTCTCTCATCCCTCTCCCTTCTCTCTTAAATTTTGAAGAATCCATGGGTTTTTAGGCAAACCCACTTCACAAACCCTCTCCCCCTCTCCTCTCTCTCTATGTGGCTATGGTGGTGGATCGTCCATTGGAGCACGACCCTCACCTAGGTTTTTTTTGGAGCATCGATTAAGGTAGAGATTCCTATCCCATTTGTTTTTATTGTTGGGATTCTTACTTCTCCCTCAAACGATTTTGCAAAAATCTGTATGTGTGGGTTTTCTCCATGAATTTGTGCCGTAGGGTATGTATACCCTTAAATTGGTCAAGTATCTACGCCGTGTTGGATCTCATTGAACTCCCTACGAAGTTAATTAATCGACCACTCACTTGATTTCAAAAAACCCCAATTTTTATACAAAAACCTAGATTTTCAATGATGGACTAAATTGGGGCTTTTAGTTGATTTAAATTGGAATGCTCACTTAATGGGTATTGTTAAACTCCCGATGGAGTCAATTAGTAAATTTTTCGTTAGATTGCGAAAACCCCAAATTTTTATGGAAAATCCTAACGCGTCGATTTTGAATCAATTTGGGGAAAATAATTGAGTTTAATTGATTTAGTCAATTAATAAGTCTAGTACGTGTCTCGACACGTTTGGATAGACAATTGAACGAATTGAAGGAATTTTGGTATAATTCATGTTTTGAGTCTAGTTGGGTGATTAGGAGGCGTTGCCCTAATCGTATTGAAATTCTTTAATGAAAAGATAATTGTTGGATGAAAGACCCTAACATGTGAGTATATTATGGTTGACTATCTTTATGGGATTTTGATCCCCGAATGCTATGCATTCTCGACATTGTGCAATGGGGGTTGTCTGGCCCCTCCCGACGAGTTGCGAAATATTAGGAAATATACTGTTAGTTAGTTGATCCCCAACTATCTCAGAATTGGCCGAAACCTAATAATTCTATCGATTTGATAGTTTAAGGAATTTGTATTGTTAGCCCTAATATTTTGATGATGCTTTTATGTGATTTTATATTGATTTATTGTCACAAATTAAGAATTGATAAAATGATATAATTGAATTAATTAATTAGAATAATTATGGAAATATTAATTATGCTTCATATGTTGAATAATTTATTCTTTATGAATAAATTACTTCTTGAATAATATTTGTCATGATTTAATTATGTGCTTAATTATTTATATAATTATTCTTGTTAGAATAAT
>NMUG010009220.1:0-11354 GCA_002855965.1 Monotropa hypopitys
GTACAACTGGTGCTCCCTCAAAAGCTCGAGAATAATGCGAAGATGCTCGACATGCTCCTCTGAAGTGGCATAATATACCAAGATGTCGTCCACAAACACAACAACGAACTGATCAAGATAAGGACAGAAAATATGATTCATCAAGTCCATAAACGTAGCTGGCACATTGGTTAGCCCGAATGGCATAACCACGAACTCGAAATGCCCATAATGAGCATGGAAGGCGGTTTTCGGAATATCTTCCTAGCGAATACGCAACTGATGGTAGCCCGACCTCAAGTCGATCTTCGAAAAACACGTCGACCCTTGCAGCTGGTCGAAAAGATAATCTATTCTTGGCATAGGGTAACAATTTTTGATAGTGATACGATTTAGCTTCGTGTAGTCAATACACAAACTAAGTGTGCTATCCTTTTTCTTTGCGAACAAGGCAGGTGCTCCCCAAGGAGACGAACTTGGATGAATAAATCCCCACTCAAATAATTCCTCAACTCTCTCAGCTCGGCTGGCGCAAAACGATAAGGAGGAACAGATATCGGTACCGAACCAGGAACAAGATCGATAGAGAACTCAACATCTCTCATAGGAGGTAAACCAGGTAATTCCTATGGAAAGACGTCAGCAAAGTCACTAACCACGAATGGCAAATCGGTACGACCCGCAACATCATCGTCTAGTGCTAAGCTAGCTAGCAAATAGTGTATCGAAGAAGAATTCTTTGGATCCAGGAAAGATGAATCCATAGGCTCACCTCGATTTCCCATGAAGTAAAAATACTCCCCGTCTACATCACGAATAAGAACCCTGCAACGATAATAGTCGATTGTGAAGATAGCCAATCCATGCCCAAGATAAGATCAAAACTCTCCATATCGAGAACAATAAAATCAAATGTGAAACGGCGATCAGAGATAGTCAACTCGCATTGACGGCACACATAGCCTAAGGGAAAGCGACCACCCACCGGGGACTCCACTACAAGAGGAGGGTCAAAAGCCTCCAACTCCAAACCCAATGCCGATGCAAATGAAAATGCCAAGAAAGAATGCGACGCATCTGAATCTATAAGAACGGAAGCCCATGAATGATAGATAAGAACCATACCGCGCACAACTGAAGACTCTGGAACATCTGGAATAGTTGGCTGCTCCACTGTAGGAACAGCATACACCTTGCCTTGTGTCACCTAAGTCTGGCCTGCCCCACCGCGTTGGCCTGAAGACTGCCCCGGTCCTGATGGACCTCGCCACACAAATCTGGATCCCTGACTAGACTGTACAAGAGTCCTCTGGAACTGCTGCTGCTGGGACTGAGTCTGCAGCTGAGTTTGGTGGGGTTGCTGCATTGAACCTGCCTCACTATGATCATTACCCTTGAAAGGACAAGCTCTGGAAACGTGACTCGGCCAGCCATAATCGTAATACGAAGGAGCCTGACAATTTGCACGAATATGACCAGGCTACTGGCACCTGTGGCAAACAATTTCTGACTGGAAAGACATACCTTGATGGTTCACCTGTGGCTGCTGTCTCTGATTCTGCTAAAAACGAGAATTATCGCACGACCTCTTCTTGCCAAAACTGCCCAAAGAGTTGCTGGAACCCAAATACTGATTCCTTGGCTCCCAAACCTTTGCCTCTTTCACTGGCTCACTCTGTGATTCGATAAGTCACGTACATTACCACCAAGTCTGAGAAAACTCGAATTCGGTGACCCACCGTAAGGCGCTGAATAGATGAACGAAGGCCTTGCTCGAACCTCTTACATTTTCTCTCCTCGGTGTTTACCCAGTCATGGGCAAACCTAGACAGTGACTGAAACTTCTGGGCATACTGATTAACTGTCATCGATCCTTGCTCCAGTTTCTCGAACTGACCACGCAACTTGTCACGGAAAGACTCTGGAAAATATTGGCTTTTGAAAGAAGCCTTAAAATCAGCCCATGACATTCCCATCAATGGATCTGCAATAGCCTGAGGATGAGCACCCCCAAGTACTCGCAATGCATCACGACGACCATCAACCAACGTGGACCACCATTCGCTGGCTTTGCCAACCAGCTGGAATGAAGCAAGAGAAATACGGATTTTGTTGTCGACGATTTCCAGCATCTCAAAGATCTTTCTCAACTCAAACATCCAATGATTTGCTTCAATAGGATCCACCTCACCCGTGAACTTAGGAGGATCCATATGACAGAATTCGCGAAGAGCATCTGAAAGATGAGTGCCCACAGGCTCTCTAGCCGTTATCGCACCTCGGCTAGCTTCAACAACAGCAGTGGCAATATCATGGATGAACTGCCCTGCATTGGCCATACCTTCGGGTATGAACCCTTTAGCTCGAGCCTCATCAACTTGCTCCCTAGGATGCCCAATCACTTCCTCACTACCTTCATCAGGAACTTCAACACCACGGCGACCACGACCTCGGTTAGCTACACGTCGACCAACCATTTTCTATGAGATAAGAGAAATGGCCAAATTCAAAAAAATGGAATCGAATAATCACCACTACATAGAAAAGAGTACTAAGAACGACATACGAACAACGATAGACCAACAAAAAGTCGACGCAAAAGTACTTAGCCCACAACACACTTGGAATTTAAAAGAAGGAAAGACACCCTTCTAAGGATACCACGACTCAAGGATTTACCACTTATTATTTGAGCCATACTTCATGCAATGCACACATACAAGCACTCATATGCAATGCACTTTTTCAAACCTGAACCCGATGCACCCATGTAGAACTATTTGTTCCCTTCCCATATCCTAAGTTTTCACAACCTATTGCTATGATACCAACTGTAACACCCTGAAAATTTAAACATTTTTTTAAAAAAACAAGGCATAGAGCAATACTAAATAAAAGTCTAACTAATCATCATCCCACCAAAACAAAGTAAGAAGTTCCACTAGTCCATCACGCATATGAGTTTAAAACAAATACAACCGGGTGTTATCATTACAATGCCTTCAAAATACCCAAAATAAAATATGATAGACCCAAGACTTGATCAAAGCTCCCATGCCATCCAAATGCTTGAATCCTATCAAGCTACTTAGCCGGTTCTTTCCCTATAAAATAGAGGGTTAGGCAAATGCCTAGTAGAAAAACTTAAACAAACGATTCATATGATTGCAATGTATAAACAAAGCGATATGAGATGCGTGCATAGAAGTACGCTCAGAATAAAGTGTGACTACCAAAGGGAAGGGAATTGTTATCGTTCCAATTTCCAAGACTTTCCATGAATTTCCAAGGTATTCCAATGCGTGAATTTAATTGTTCCAAAACATGTCATTATAAGCGTTCCATTTATTTCAATGTCATTCCAATATTGTTCAAGTCTAACAAGATCATCACAATGATCACCAAATGAGTTCCAAGGCTAGTTCCACATCAAAGCTTGTCAAACCCTTGTCGTGTAGTTCCTGTTTTCCCCGGCTCACCGGGAGGGTCCAGTCAAACCCCCATTGCGCAATGTCGTGTGCCACTCTTAATCACTGACTCAAGGTAAGCAACCCGAATCCATAGCCACTCAAGTGTATTCAAACCTCATATAGAGTATCAAAGCCAAATCCACATTTTTCCATATTCCACATTTCAAGTGTTCCAAGGCCAAATGCCTAATTGCCATTATTCGCATAGGGTCCCGTATGTCAATTTAATCCATATGAAGCGAATTTCATGAATTGAGATTACATTAACATTTCCCCTAAATTTTCTTAACTAGACAAATTTGGGTTTCCAAACGAAATTGGGGCTTTTCATACCAAGAGACAAATTTATGAAATTGAACCCATAGGAATCTCAAATACATGCTAATAATTTCTCCTACCAAGGGAAATCAACCATTCAAGATCAAACTTAGTTCTAGACACACATCACACAAGTTATTGCGAAATCAAGTAGATTGGGATTACATAACAACACAAATGAACACAAGAGTTTAAGAATCCCTACCTTGAGATGATTTATACTTACAACCCTTGAAGAAAGCTCAACAAACCACCAAGTGAGAAGACCACCCACACAAAGCTTGCGAGACGCTCTACGACGTTAATACTTCGCAAAACCTCCCAAAATTACCTTTGAAGCTCCAAAATTAAGAGAGAAGAGAGAGCTAGGGTTTGATAGAGTTTTTGGAGAGGGAGAGAGGGGAATGTCGGTTGGAAATGAGTCCCCACGACCAAGGGTTGATTTATATAGGACCCCCAACCAAAATGACAAGTTTACCCTTAATGAGGCTGTCTAGATAGCAGTTGCACCAGTGCAATGATTTTCTGCATCGGTGCAACCCTTTCCCAGAATACGAAAATTGCCTTGTGCACCGGTGTAGACAAACTCTGCACCGATGCAAAACCACACCTGCACCGGTGCAACACCAATCTGCACCGATGCACCTGAAGCTCTAGACCAATAGAACCTCTACGCATTGGTTATGCACCGATACAGAACCAAGTCTGGCCTTTGCACCGATGCAACAACAATCTGCACCGATGCAAATGCACCTGAATGTAGAAAATGCTACAACAATGACTCCAAGGCTCTCCTGAGATGCCCCGAACAAGCACCGAACAATTTGAATAGGTTCAACAGGATCCCCAAGCGATATACTTACACTCGATACGATAAAATGGATATATTTTACACCCAATGAACTATTTGAACCAAAATTCTAAACGATATAATTTCTAAAACAGATATAAATCGCATTAAAATTTATGAAGTGTGACAAACTCCCCTCCTTACAAAATTTCGTCCTCGAAATTTACTAAAATGAAATGCGAAAAGGAGAAAGAATAGAACGGTTACCTCAATTAAATAGAGTTGGATGCTTCTCCAACATCTCATCGCGTATTCCCATGCAGCTTCTTCTAAACCATGGTTTCTCCAAATGACTTTCACCAACACTATATGGGTGATCCACAATTTGAGATGTAACTCAAACAAGACACCACAAGGAATGGGAAAGGTCCCACCACATACATCAAACAAGATGCAAGTCAAAGAAACGTCATCCAAGAGTCAACAAGTCTTATAACATACATTGAATGGAGTACAATTCAAATGAATGCTATCGAGGAGTCAACAAACTCTGCAACGAGTCGTCAACAAGGTACAACAAGACACTAGGTACAAATGGACTCTGATTTGGTGCCAAAGATCATCAACCGAGGAAATATTGACCCATGGTCCACGGCCAATAGAACATGAGGCTTTCTAAATTTTCCAAGACCCATTAACCTAAGGTCGATGAAACACACGGTATAAAGTGTGTGTCAGATAAAACAATAAAAGGGGAAGCTGAAATCTCTTTCACTACTAGAGTTCCAACACCATATAGTGGATACACCACCTATGCTCAAAACATCACTGCCAAAAGATGGTCCTTCAAGGAGGAAGAAAAGAAACTCTCGATACGGATCACACCGATCAAAGCCGACACCAACCAAAGGAAAGGAATCAAAATGCCACGCATAGTGATATGAAACCAGATAATACCTCATATGTGCTTCCTCATGACATACCACATCAACCGAGTCAAAGAAAAAAGATGTCAATCGACGAAACACATAGGTGTCTGTACAAGGACAATCTACATTGAGGTCGGGATGGAATGATTGCACAAAGTGACACCGGTCACTTGGAGGAATTCAACACTTACAACAGATCCACAAGGGAGAACTTCCAATCCATACCTAACTCGAAGGAAATACACAATGGTCTAACAAATTGATAGGTGGTAAAGGACACACCGCTAGGACTCCCAACAATGAACACGCAAAGCACCAAGGATCCTATAACTCTTTACAAGTCAAAGATTTGAACAAGAGGATCACTTTCGTCATCGAGCTAGGAACGATTTAAACAATGCATTTGTTCACGGTACTCACGACACGACTCACAATTATATAGCTAACTCGCGAGGGGACGAATTACGCCATTCAACCAAGAAGACACGAGCGAACATGAGAGAGACAAACAACTCTCAAGGAGCATCCAAACCTCCACATGAGCAGTAAGCCCGAATTCCAACAAACGGACCTATATGTCGAATCTCTCGCGACCAACCGGTCCAAGTCCACACAAGGTAAGAATACTAATATGGAATAACACGTCACATCTGAACTTAACTCCACGAACTAACGAACAATGGCATTGCCAAGCCTACAAAATCCCGAAATGAGCATAAATAATCAAATTTTGTGAAGTGATATGACCGATGGGTCATACCTCATAAAGGAAAACACTAGAAAATCATGGTAACGCCTCAAGATTTCTGCTAAAATGGAAGAGGAAACACAAACTCGGATGGACCATAAGGCCTATTTTACCAATAACTACACGAGTGTTAACACCTCAATATGAAAAAACAACCAAACTTCGAGACTAAAAAGGTTCCCAGGGATACTACCAATCACCAAACCACGGCCAAAGTACCAAAGTCCTAACACTATGTGCCAACAAGACCCAAGCTCCACCCTACTAGTAGCAAGACGAGGAATAATCACAACAACAATTCTCGAATATTTCCACAAATCTCATTTTACCACAAACTACAACCTCAACTCTAACGAAATAGAGGAGTCTATGACCAACCAATAATCACAAAAGATACACCATGATCACTAGAAACGAAGACACAAGAGCACCCAAAACACCGCAAGGCAACTAGACTTGCCACAAGAGAACAACACTCAACTTCCAAAGGATGGAGAAACTCAATATTCATGGAAGGAGACAAAACACGCAGGATACCTCAAAGACACAAGGCCATGATGCGATAGAGCACATCAAGCACACAGACACGACCGAAGAATAGTATAGTGACCAAGAGAACCCATGGAGACTAAGTGTCTCCCCACGGCTCCAAGGTATTCGAACCGAAAGCTCTGATACTGAGTTGTCATGCCTCGAATTTTCAAACCATTTTTTTAAATACAGTTTAAATAATAAACAAGGGGATACAACTACTTGCCATTCAGATACAGTCAGTTGAATTTCTCATTACATCATAGAGTAGTACAAAGTAGAAATACAGAAGTGGTATAAAAGCAGAAGAAAGTACAAGTACTGGCCTGCTACAACTGCTACAGTGAAAAGAAAGAACCACAAGTACAAGAAAAGTACAACTAAAACTGAAGTACTATAACTAAAAACTAGAATGGCTAATCCCAAGAAAATCCAGCAACTGACTCCAACTCCAAGTCACCAAGTCTGGCTAGCCCTGCAATACAGAACTAGAAAAAGAGAAAAAGGAGGGTCTGAGCAAACCACATCTCAGTGAGAAAATCCCTAACTACTACCAAATATGCACATGCGGTGCGTGCCTACGTGTCCGCAAGCAAAAGTACTAGAATGGTAAAGAAACCAAAGTGCACGTGATGTGAACCTAACTCAAGACAATAGTGACATAGGCGTATAGCCAACAAAGTGTACACAACCAAACCCTCAAACCGAGTAAGTGCAAAGGATAAGGCATCCTAGGTCCAACCGTAGTAAACCCTAGCAGAATCCAACTAACCTTACCACTAAGGTAAAACAACTATAAGGATCTACTAAGGATCCAAAACCAAAGAGATGCTAAGATCTCTAACAACAACTCACTTCTCGAACATCACCAATCTTTATCGTCATAGATTAGGTTCATATGTAACTTGGAATATTTGATGTATCCCTTTACTTTCTATATTCTTTTTCATTTACTTCACCATAGGGATAAATCCAAGAATACTATCATAAATCCATTCTTGATTCATCCTTTATCCTTGTTTCACGTTACCAATCGTACCACAACTTACACTAGGACTAAATCCAAGAATACCATCATAAGTCCATTCTTGATTTATCCTATCATGTTCTTTTATCGTACTTGAGAATCATTTCATATTTTATTTGGGTCCGTCATAGTGGCTTGTCGACACATTATCCTTTCCGTCCGTCGTTCCCCAACTCGTTGGGAGGGCCAAGAGACCCCCATTGTGCATAATGTCATAGGTGGAGCGACCACCCAGGGAATCCCGTCATAAGTCCATTCCCACATACAATACTCCAGCGTTCCCCAAATCATTTGGGAGGGCCCATGGTACCCTATGATTTCACGTTGTTAAGTATTTCCATAGCATTAGGAATAAACCCAAGAATCCCCTCATAAGTTCATTCTTGATTTATCCTTTCATTTTCTTTTTATCGTTGTTACCAAGCCTAACTAAGGTCATCAAACCACATAGTTCTGTCTAGGCCGCTTTTCCATGAATCATTGAACGTTTTATAAGTGATCGATTTAAGGTTGAATGCGAGTAGCTCTCGTGGGACACATCCTTCATATTTGACGTTCATTTGGGTGTATTGAACTGCTTACTTAATTTCTTCCATCACTAACTCAACCTTGGCCAATCCAAGGGAGACAACCAACACGACAATTCAACCTCAATCAAATATTTCAAGACCCATAGTCTATTGCAACGGGGCTAAGGAAGGCCCAACTTTTCCAAAACATGAAGGGAGGGGACTTAGACACCCAAATCCCATTTCAACGTCCACTTAGTAATTTCACCGAACACTCGGTGTCCCATAAGTTCAAGGAGACTTATTACGATTTCTAAAGTTCAATGTACCCAATTATTCTATACACAAGTCCTACGAAAGTCCTGACATGACAATCCACCCAAAAACATAATTTATGACTCATATTGGATTTTCATCGGACAAGTCACGCTCATGCCTAACCGAGGTCATATATTGATCCCACAAGACATCTCTATTTCACCCAAACCTCAATGTTCACCCAAAACCCAATTTACCTTCTCACGGGAATTTTATCAAACATGTAGTAAGAGTAATATCCTAGAGACTTCTATCAACCCAAGAATGCCTCGTGCCAATACTAAACACTATCAATGGCATAGTCAAACCACCTAGACCAACTCTAGGTCAAGGTATGCAAAGTGTATCCAAAATCATAGCAATCAAATCCTACTTACACACACATATACATATTTAATAGCAATTAGAGATTTTACCCACCAGAAAAGTCGCCGGAGCTCCAAGGTCACTGGAAAACGTCCTACATACCACCACAAACCGAGACCACCACGGCATAGATCGGGGAGTCCTTGTCGACATTTGTGAAGAGGATTTCTTCCAAATCCTAGGGGAAGTTCACCAAAAATTAGAGAGAAAAGAGGAGAAGAAGAGAGAAATAAAGAGAGAGAGAGAGACTTACGTGAGGGGGAGGTAGAGAGAATCATGAGTGTAAAAATGAATGTTTCTCGAACTCCCTATGATATATATATGACCCCCACTTGAAAAGACCAGAATTCCCTTAATGGGCACAAAATCTACCAAAAATGCCTCTATGCACCGGTATAAGGCAAATCTACACTGGTGCAAACTCCTCAAAAATTCGAATAGTGGGTTTATGCACCGGTGCAACCCCCACATGCACCTATGCAAACTTCCAAGAACTCCTGCACCGGTGCAAGACCACTTTGCTCCAATGCAAACTCTTCCTGAAGCTAAGTTTCTATGTCAAGGGTCCTCGGAACTTCCCTGAAACACTCTGGGTCAACCACGAACAATCTTGACGAGCCAAGAAGGAATCGGAAGACTAATTTCAATCGTCAATACAATCCAAGGAGTCCATATAAAATCCATCAATCGATTAGAATAGTGAATTTAATTCCGGAAATACCGTTAGAAAATATGAGCCGTGACATTATCAAAGGTGGGAAATAGCAGGTAAGATGTTATTTTCTTATCCGATTGTAACCCTTTCTCCATCCATTCTTCCTAACATCACTGGATGTTTCCATTTTCTTGATTTCTAGGAAAAACTTAAGGAGAAATTTAATTCTCTGTCAAGAACACATATCATGGATTTAAAGAGAAAGCTGTACTCAATCAAGAAATCTACAGGTATGGCAGATTATCTTGAACAACTTAAAGGGGTATTACAAAAACTTGAAGCCTATGGTTCTCATATTGAAGAAGAGGATGTTACATTTCATGTCCTTAATGGTCTTCCTGAAGAGAATTTTCGTACTTTTAAATAGGCCATTAGAACAATAAGTGAGGAAAACCCCTTGACCTTTAATGCCTCATGTTATTTGTTAATGGCTGAAGAACTATGTCAAGAAATTACTGAAACTCACACTTTACTTATGTCCCAATCCATCATTGTCCATCAGAACAATCATGATGTCAATAAGAACTCTATGACATCTCATCAACCTTCTGTGCAACAGGAATACCAACCATCTCAAGTCTTGGTTCAACCTTATCAAGATAGACCTAATACCTCTTACAATGGTCAAAATAACCATGGTGGAAATAGAAGGTATAAAGGAAACAATTACAGAGGTAATTTCAGGAATTCAAGCGCTTTCCAAATATATGGAAAAACTAGTCACTTGGCAGATAAATGTTGGTTCAGACAAGATCTCAATTATAGACCTCCATCTCAGAATTTCAACAATGCCAACAACTCTAATTCCTTCAGACCTCAAGCCTTTATGGTTAATATTGATGGATCTTTTAAGATTCCTCAAAATCACATAAATACATCAAACCAGAATTGTTGTACCAATTCTAACTTTCATCATCCAAACTGAACACCTTACCCATCTAATCATTCTTTATCGGGGCAAGGTAATACCAATGTTAATGCAGCTATGAATATTCAAGGTTCACCCTGGTATCTTGACTCAGGAGCTACTTCTTATGTCACTAACAATGTTGGTAACATCTCTTTACCCTCACAAATTTAATCCAGTAATGTCATGGTGGGTAGTGGTCAGTTTATTCCTATGACCAACACGGGTAATGGTCACATCTCTCTCATCTCATGAATTCTATCTCAAAAATATTCTTCATGTACCTAAGATTTCTCACAATCTTTTTTTTGTTTTTAAATTTGCATCAGATAATCAATGTAGAATTATATTTGATCCTTTTGGCTATATGATTCAGGAACTGAGTACCAACAAAGATCTTCACAAGGGCCCTTGCCAACAAGGACTATATCCCATTCTTCCATCTTTTGAGAAGAATCATTCCCCACCTTGTGCCTTCACTATCACATCAGTTGATAAACTTTTGCATAGAAGACTTGGACACTCTAACACAGATATGATGAGAAAATTGATCTGTAATTACAACTTACCATCTTCTACTAATTTCAATTGTAGAAACTGCTATGCTTATAACAAAGGAAAAAATCATCGACTTCCCTTTCATAATTTAATGTCCAAGACAAATGCTCCTTTTGACTTAACTCATGCTGATGTATGGGGTCCTGCTCCTATTATTTATTTTTTGGCTACAAATATTACCTTATTTTT
>NMUG010009221.1:0-11353 GCA_002855965.1 Monotropa hypopitys
CTCACTTTGGTTCAACAAGCTCCTGTCCCATTCCATCCAAAGCTGCAGGGATTTGGAACGGACCTTCCTTGCTCGCTTCATCACCAGCGGCAAGGCAAAGAAAGGGGTTAATTCCCTAATCAATCTCATAAAGCATCCAGATGAGATGCTCTGGCAATATGTCGACCGCTATTGCGAGCTCTACAACGACATCCAGGATTGCGACCAGGGGATCGCCACCTCCTCCTTCAAGCTGGGCTTAAAGTCTGAGAGTCCCATGCTCCAGAAGATCATGCTTCATCTTGTGTAGAACATGGACGACCTTATGCAAATAATAGGCAAATTTTGCCAGCTGGAGGATCTTCTGGCCGAGCGTGCCTCTGTCCGGTCCCCTCAAGCCAAACCTGCCCCCGCACAGCACAACCGGAGGTAGGTTCGTATCGTGAAGACCGGGGAGAGAAGGGCGCCAAAACAAGAGGACTATGTACTATCTTCATGGAGCCATTTTACATTGTCCCCTGGCTGATCAAGGATGAGCCCTTCTTCAGGGAGCCAGATCATAAGATCGGAGGAAGGCATCCCAACGACAGGGCCTACTGCTCCTACCACAGGGAGAAAGACCATTACACAACAGGCTTCCTCCCCTTAAAAACTTACATGGAGCATCTAGTCTGATAGGGCCATCTTGATAGATGGATCGACCGGTGCAGGACTCCGGTAGCCGTTCCCAATGCTGCCCAGGCGCCTCAGGCCGACGACAACATTCTTGTCATTCTCTGACCTGCACTATACTCCCACAGCTTATTGTCGTGACGACCGACTGGTTTGTATGAACCCAATTTTTGTTACTCTTTTCTTTCGACAAACAATGAAATATATCTTTGTATCTTTGTCTGTCCTGTGCCTTTCATCTCTATCTTAGGTGTTCACGATGGCTCCGGCAGGCGCAGCTTCGGCTTTGACTATAACCTGATGTCCATCCCATGGATCCGGTAGGCATAGTTTCGACTTTGACTATAACCTACCAACCACCCCATAGCTCTGGATTATGATGTCCGCCCATCCTTATGGCTCCGGCAGGTGCAACTTCGACTTTGACTATAACCTGTCGTCCATCCCGTAGCTCCAGTAGGCGCAACTTCGACTTTGACTATAACATGCCGACCACCCCATGGCTCTGGATTATGATGTCCACCCATCCTTATGGATCCGGCAGGCATAACTTCAGCTTTGACTATAACCTTTCATCCATCCCGTGGCTCCGGTAGGCGCAGCTTCGCCTTTGACTATAACCTACCGAGCACCCCATGGCTCTGTATTATGATGTCCACTCATCCTTATGGCTCTGACAGGTACTACTTCAGTTTTGACTATAACCTTCCATCCATCCCGTAGCTCCGATAGGCGCAGCTTCGACTTTGACTATAACCTACCGACCACCACATGGCTCTGGATTATGATGTCCACTCATTCTTATGGCTCCTGCAGGTGTAGCTTCGGCTTTGACTATAACCTGTCGTCCATCTCGTGGCTCCGGTAGGCACAACTTCGGTTTGACTATAACCTACCGACCACCCCATGGCTCTGGATTATGATGTCCATCCATCCTTATGTCTCCGGCAGGTGCAACTTCAGCTTTGACTATAACTTGCTGCCCATCCCGTGGCTTAGGTAGGTGCATTTTCGGCTTTGACTATAACCTACTGACCACCCTATGGATCTGGATTATGATGTCCATCCATCCTTATAGCTCTGGTAGGCGCAACTTCGGCTTTGACTATAACCTGTCATCCATCTCGTGGCTCCGATAGGCGCAGCTTCGGCTTTGACTATAACCTATCAACCACCCATGGCTCCAGATTATGATGTCCATCCATCCTTATGGCTTCGAAAGGTGCAGCTTCGACTTTGATTATAACTTGTCGTCCATCCCGTGGCTCCGGTAGGCGCAGCTTCGGCTTTGACTATAACCTACCGACCACCCCATGACTCTGGATTATGATGTCGATCCATTTCTCAAGACTGACCGTCCGGCTTGGCCGGGTCGCTGCACTCAAGTCCGACTGACTGGCTTGGCCGGGTCGCTGCACTCAAGACCGAACGACTGGCTTGGCCGGGTTGTTGCAATAAATACCATGGCTCCGGTAGGCACAACTTCGGGCTTGATTATAACCTGCCGTCCACTCTATGGATCTGGATTATGGCACATCTGTCTCTCAGAGACTGCCTGTCTAGCTTGGTCGGGTCGCCACAATGGAGACCATAGCTCTGACAGGCATAGCTTCGGGCTAGTCGTAATCTGCCAACCACCTTGGGGATCTCTCTTATACGTCCGGTATTAGTATGGACTTCTTTCCCTCACTATGGGGCTAAGTATTATACATCCGGCATTAATCCGGACCTCTCCCGCTCATTATGGGGTTATCTTATATACATCTGGCATCAATCCGGATCGGTCCCCCTCATTATGGGGCCATCTTTTATATGTTTAGACAACATCCGGATTATTAATACTGGTGGAGCCATCACCATAACGAATTTGCTCCTCAGCCTCTAGCCTTCTGGAATTCTAATAACTATCGTGAGATCTATCTTTATCTGGTGTTTTCCGGCCAAAAAAGGTAAACTTTAAAAAAATCAAGATATTTACATTAACAAGTTGTATGTTACAGACGAGTAAAAGTACCAGAGAAAAGACTAAGGATGCTCCGGTAGGGATGCCTCCGGCAGATCAACAACATGCTCCCTTTCTAGAATCTTCGGGGTAGGAACCTCACGCTCCAGCACACTTATATTGGTCCAGAAGGATGAATCTACAGGTACCCCCACGATGTCAAGCGTCATCCCCCACGCTTTCCTAAAAGCTAAGTTATACCCCAACCTGAATCTGACCTCATGAACCTCGGGGCATAATTCATGTACGTGCCGGTAGTACTCTTCTTCGGTGTCTTTGACCCCCCAGTATATGCTTTAGCGTCCGCCTCAGTCACGGCCTTCTTCAGCCTCTATTCGCTGCCTTCTTCGGCCCGCTGGACATTGCTCGGGGCTCCATCAAGCATTTCGTTTCGCCGAGCCTGCTCCGTCGTCACCTTCTGAATCTGACGGAGGAGTAGGTCCTTCTGGGCCTCCACTGCTCCAAAACTAACCTCCAACTGATGAGCTCGGCGTTCATGGATGTATGCCTATCGGAGCACCGATTGAGAGCTTTTGTACAGACCGGCAAGGCGCTGGCAAGCCTGCAGTATCACAACAAATCATCAGAAAGGAATCACTAATAAGAGGCCGACCGAGGAAGGGTAACTGGTACCTTTATATGATATGCACCGGCATGGTCGTGGATATCCTCAATTCCAGACGGTAGGGCTCTCATATCGACCGGCAGCTGCAGCGCCCAGAGAAGAGGGTATGCAACTTTCGGATCAGCATTAACACTATCCATCATAAGGACAGGGGCTTCGGAATACTTTCAAAATCCAGGAGCCCAAGGCTGGTATGGGTCCGGAACAACCGGAGATCGAGGGCGGTTTCACGAAGCATTGTATCTCACACCCTCCGGAATCCCTTCATAATCAACAAACTCTTCCTTAACCTGAAGTAGTCCCGGTAGATCCGCCAGAGGAATGATCGGTGGCCTGACAGTAGATCCGTCTGCTGGAATAGCTTCCTGAGGTTGTCGCATTGCCTCTACACCGTCCTCTCCCTCACCAAGCCCCTCCTGAAAATATTCAAGGACAGTCATTCTCCTCCGGACAAGGGCTCGCGTGTCAAGCTCTACCATTGCCTTCCTTTTTCCCCTCGCCTTCTGATCCTCTAAAAAAATCTGGTACGTCGGCTAGTACCCCAGATGAGTTGGAGCATCCCTACCGCCACACCTCAGCAGGGCATCGATCCGGGCAGCCGATGCCATCCCTCTCATGTACTTGGAAATTGCCAACACATCTGCACAGAGAAGACAAGGTTAGACAGAGCCAAACAAAGAAAATACCTGAAGATGAATGTCGAACTCTTACCTGGATTGCCTAGCTTGGTCGGAACAGGATGCCAACGCTCTTTGTCCGAATCAAAGTTCTAGTCACCAAAAAGCTGAAGATAAAGGTTTGCCCATCTTTTCGAGTCTGACAACTGTGTGAAGACATCCCCGAATGGCTTCCGAGCAGTAAAAAAGTATCTGCCAGATGCTTTGTTTCGGGAAAGAGAAAACAAACCCACCAGGTCCGGCATAGAGAACTCCAGCCCTTCCCTTTCACACAACGTCTGGATACAGCCGATGATCCGGTAGCCATTCACCGATAGCGGATTGAGCGCAAGCCTGAACAAGAATACGAATTTCCGAAGGAAGGGGGAATAGGATTTTCAACCTCCCCTCGGTTACATCCATCAAAGGAATCGTCACATGTTCCACCATATAAGTAACCTCAGATCCATCTTCAAACTTAGACAAGTCCCCACGAAAATAATCCAGATAGGGGCAGGGACGATCTCCCCCCGATGCTCTAATCGCACCTCCTAAGGCCCTGTTCGACCGGCCCCCATGGCTACGAAAGTGGGTTCATTCTCGTCCAAAAAGTGCCAGACGATATTGGTTCGGCTCGGCCATCATCTTGGGGCTGCCTCGAGATGGAAGCCTCCGGTACAGAGAGTCCATTCGGAGTAGACATTATTGAGCTAATATCAGGAGTTAATTCGTCCGTAGTCAACTGAAACAACGAATCCGAATCAGATTTAGACGAAGAAGAAAGGAAAGTGGTCACCTGATCCATGGTGGTTGTAGGAGCGCAATTGCCGAAGGGTAGGGAGCTCTCCGGAGGATCTCTTTACGTGAAGTAAGTTCCGAATGTCCTACCAAAAAAGTCTATTTATAGGCCCCGCTCAGGTACGAAGCACAGCTGTCAGTATTAATTTTTGTTTCGCAAATACCGAGATAGACCATTTGACTGGCGAATCGGGGCCCGACACGTGGCAAAATTTTCACGCCCATATTTAATTATTTCCCTGTCAAGTGACGTCAGCATAGACCCAAACAAGACTGTTCCCCCGAAGCAAAGCGTCGGGCATCTCAGAATCAATTTTTTCCAACCAAATTAGGAAAGATTGAGGGGCTATTGTGGTTGCCGGATCTAGACTTTGAGGGACCGGACTTGTCACTATGCGTCGGATTCACCCTTGGGCGCTGAGGGTCCTCCGACAACCCGACCCGTCAGAATTACGGACCTTCGGTGAATACCACTCAACAAAACACCACATACATGCCAAATGGAGCAACCTGGGGCTTGTCGGTCGAACGGACACTGACCTCCGGCTACCACGCCGATCAGTAGAGCATAAACATTATCCTTGTGGCAAGGACACAGCTCCCCACCGACCGGCTCCCTAGCGAAGGTTCCATCCTTCAGCGATGCTCCAGTACAGGGCGCCTCAAACGCGTACTCATGGGTCCCTCGTCCATACGACCAACCCGGCCTGCCAATTGCACCGGTCCATTTGGCTTACCATGTGCACCACTCGGGCCCAGAGTCGCACTAGGGGGCCCATGATGCGCGGTCTGCGTGCCAATCTTGAGCCCCAAGTCAACCTTTTCCCTATAAATACCCTCTAAGGGGTACTGTTCATAGGATCTGATTCCCAACAGCTACCGTCCGGCCTCAACTTGCTACCTTATGTATTTTCCACCAAAGAAAGAGACTAACCTAAGTATCGGAGACCCCGTTGGTCACGACCGATCGACGGGCACTAACCTTTTTTTTACAGAAGCCAAGCAGGAGGATCTAGTTTTCTCTTTGCAGGGACCAACACAAGCTTTCAGACCAGCAGCCGACAACCAACAGCTAGAGGACCATCCACCGGAGGAGTTCAAGCGGATTACCAGCCACCACAGTTCTCAAGCGTAGGGTTGTGGTGAAGACCACATTCTTGCATGAGCATCTATGATCATTCATCGGGCTAAGTTGTTCTTTCACCAGCCTCCGATATGTATGGTGATCTACCATGCCACTTGTTGCTCGTGGAGTCCATTTTCTAATCTGCCATCCTCTTTCTAAGAAAGGAGTAGAGGTGGAGGACCGCATTACCAGGTTTGCCGTTTGGCCACTTGATTCTTAAGGGAAGCAATCTTGGCATCCCTTTTCTCGAGTTGCTTTTCGATAGGAAGGGAGGCAGATAGATAGACTTCTAGAGTGGGGGTGAGAACAGAACCACCCAAGACACCAACAGAGATGTGATGGGGGAATTCTTCAAACCATAATGACTAAAAAATATAGAATTTTGCCATCCAAGGGTCTGATCGGCAGCAGAGATTGCAAATAACCACTTAGGATTCTGTGTTTAAGGTCCTGACGGAGTCGCCAATTGTGGGTTATTGTTCTGAGTTGCTCACACTGACTGAACCTTCACATGAGTAGATCGCTTGAATCTGATTATGGACTGCACACTAGGCATCCACCTTAGTGCCTGCCCGGTCGGAGGTGACTGAAAGGATCTCCGACTTTCATGTAAGTATGTAAATAATATGAGTTGCATGTGCGATAGAGTAACAATACTAGGGATTTATTTAGAAACTCGTGACTTGCTCTCCAAATTACACGTGTCTGACATATGAGGGGGCCGCTCCGGATCATGTCAGCTCTAAGCTCGCTCGATAAGACGGTTGAAACCGCTCTGAGTGATGTCATCCCTATGCACACATGATCAATTAGTTTTCCATCTGTCAAATAATGGAAACTAATGATCCTCTCAATCTACAAGGTGTAACCACTACAAGAAAAAAAACAATTGTCGACCAAAATTGCCGACAAAAAAATATTTGGTCGGCAAAGATATATCATTTACCAACCCAAAAAAATTAGTCTTTAAATATATAACATTTACCGATTAAATTATTTTGGTCGGGAAAGAGACATCCAATGCCGACTAACCAATTAATTTGGTCGGGAAAGGGATACTCAATGCCGACTAAATTATTTTGGTCGGGAAAGGGTTATTCAACACATATAAAATAATTTTTGGTCGAGAAATGATACACATCGCCAACTAAATATTTGGTCGGTAAAGGGTTTAGAGTTTATTTACTAATATTTATTTACATGGTAAAATTCACTTAAAATTAAAAAAAAACTAAATTTACTATATTTTTTACTATCGGGGAGTTACACAGTCACTTTGACCAATTTTTACAAATAATATAGATTATGTTTTTCACAATTTTTTTAATTCTTATTATTTTTGTGTTAAATTTTTACAGATTAATCATTCGTCTAATATAGATTATGTTTTTCACAATTTTTTTAATTCTTATTATTTTTGTGTTAAATTTTTACAGATTAATCATTTGTCTTCACGAAATAAAAACAGAAAGTAGAAAAACATAATCCAAAGCTTAAAAAAGTTCACTAAAGACAAAAAAAGATGAAGAATGAAAGTTTTCACTGTTTTTATGATATTTTGCATTATTTTATCTAAACTTTTTCCATTTTTGATTATTATTTTTATACTTTTCGGAATGATGATGTCACGACCCGATCCTAAAGGGGTCTGCGACCGGCCAACGAGCAAGCTCGCAAATGCCTACTAACAATGAGTTTCGGGATTTCACAACAATAATATAACGGAAGCGCTGAATAATACCCAGTGTGATAATTTCATTAATGCTTTTGGAATGATACAACAGAAGGAGACTTATAAACTGCCTCGAGATACATCGAAGAGAGATATAATAAAATGGGGGTGCAATAAAAAGGCTAAGCTCCAAGTTATTCCTCCTCGATACCTGAAAAGAGTTTTAGAAAATGAATAAGCTAAAAACTAGAGTGAATCACAATATATCAAGGCTACAAATTTCCATGGATAACAACATATTATCAAAATCATCTTTCCTTCCTTTTGAACATAATATGAGGAGGCTTATTAGCCCAAAAAACCTGTATCTATATATGATTTGCCAAGTCAAGCCTATGGCCTTCTCAATGTCCTTCAGCGCATAGCTTACTTTTGTTTGCCTGTTCATTTCCATTTAAATTTCGATATTCCGACATGATTTTATCATGATGCTATTCACGGTACCAGTAATCCCTGGGGAGCTACCCCAGATAGCATAAATATAGAGTCGTGATATCACTGTGATCAATCTGGCTATTGATCCCTTATCCCCCCCACCGGTTTCTAACTCCGCCCCCGACGGCGAGCTACCGTGTCACCATTCATGTCGTTCAATCATAAAACATCTTTCCTGTTTTGCCAATCTATGGTAATAAAAGAAGAGTACATAGAGTGAATGCTTAATAGCATAAATCATACATTTTCAAATGATTCGCATGTTTCAAAAGTCGTACGAGTAAATAAGGTATATAGTGATTCACCTCAATCTGGAAATAATCCTTTCTCTAACTTCCAATCCTCAAATCTGCCAAAGATAACTTTAAAACATCATTTCTAAGCTTAGTTATTGATTGCCACTGATCTGCCGAGCTGGGCTGCCGGACCAGACCTGGCCGAACTTCCACTGGCCGGCTAGCCGAGCTCCTGGATGAAGGCCTCCTGTCCGGAGGACAGTGGCCGACTGGCTCAGTTTGGGAACTAATTAATGGTTGATTCGGGGTCATTCTCGACCGAAGGGTCCCATTGCCGAGCTAAAGGTTAAGTATTTTCCTCTGATTGCCGAATATCCGAACAGAGGGCTGCCGGTCTAAAGATTCTGCCGGGCAAAGAGCTGATCGAGCAGAGCACTGCCGAGCTGGTAGAGTGCTAGTCTAAACGTTTGCCGAGCTAAAGACTCTTGCCGAGCTAAGAGCTGGCCGAGCATAGAGTCTGCCAAACAGTCAGAAGGGCTGCCGAGCTAGGGCAGTGCGGGAATCAAGTGGTTCGGGCTAACGACTGGTCGAAATGGGTTACAAGACTAGATTAATGGTTTCTGAAATGTTTGCCGACCAAAACGAGACTTAGCTGAGCAAAAATGGCCAGGTCTCAAATTGCCGTTCTGCCGAGCAGCCATCAAGGCTTCTGCCGAACATTGGCAGCTCGGGAACAATGCTTTTGAGTATTCTGATTAGTTGAGAATGTTAACAACGTAAGCACAAACTCAATGGACTAATCGTCCGAACAAAATGGTGTATAGCCGAACTAAAACGAGTAAGTTAAGAAATGGTGGACCGTCCATTCTGCCAAGCAGCAGTGCTCCGGCATATGGGAGGTTGGCAGTATTTGAAAAGGAACAAATAAGGTACTACAGTGGTCCGGGTAAGTGTGCCGAGCTGCAGTAAGTTCAGCCGGAGAGTCCAACGAGAATCCGGACCTATCTGGCTTAGTGCCGAACTGAGATGCTACGGTTGAGTGTTCCGTCAGAGCTAAGGGTAGTCTGTCGAATTGATTAGAGTGTGACTAAGTCCTTAAATGGGCTTGCCAAATAGAAACATAAGGACAAGCTAACAAACTGAAGGACCTGGAACATACCTAAGTGGCTCCTGGTCTGGCAAGGATCTTGCCGAGCTGAGGTCTGTCCAGGAATGCTGGTCCGGACGGAGTGGAATAGTGATCCGAAGGCCTTTTGGAGATGTGTGGAGAAGCAAGGACTGGTCGGCTAAGGACAGGGAGGCAGACTGAACAATGGCGAGTCCGGAGGATAACTTTCTCACTCTAGAATGAATGCTTGGGAGAAATTTCTGGTGTAGGACTTGAATGCTTGGAGATGGATTGCTTATATGGGGGTTCAGAGGAGCTGGGGGGGTTGGGGGGGTTGGGAGCATTTAAGGTTGATTGGACCCTTCTTTAATCTGGCCGAACGGCTCAGGGTGTTGTCCCATCTGGGTCAGGTCTGAGCACCTGACCTGACAGACTGCAACCTGGGACAACCTGCGACGTGTTGTCTCATCAAGTCAGGCGGCGGGTCAGTCCTGACGGGACGTGGCCCTGACATCCAGCAGACTGCCGAGCAGCCGATTTCTCAACGCGGGTCCGGACTGGGCTGGTCGGCTGGGCCAACCTGGGCTGGTCCGGCCTGGGTGGTTTTGGACAACCTTTGGGCTGGGCTACTTAGCTTATTCTAACTCCTCTTTTTTATATTCTTGGGCTCTTAGCCTACCTCAAGCCTTATATATTTATATAAGACTCAACCCTTATTTCTATTTAGCCTTAAATAAATTTAAATAAACCTTTAAAAATAAAATAAACTTAATTAAACTATTTATTCGGGTCGGAGTCTCACATCCTCTCCATCTTAAGAAGTTTGGTCTCTCAAACTTAAATGGTTGCATAAAAGATGAAATGGTGAAGATTATACCTTATTCGAATAGCTGCGGATATTTTAGGCGCACATCGCTCTCTTTCTTCCATGTGGCTTCGTTCCCTGATTGGTTCTCCCACCAAACTTTGATGAGTGGAATGACTTTGTTTCTGAACCGCTTCTCTTGTCGATTCATGATTCGAATAGGTCTCTCTTCGTATGCTATGTTTTTTTCGATCTCGATGGTTGGTTGAACTAGAATGTGCATAGGGTCTGATATGTATTTTCGAAGAATAGATATATGAAATACGTCGTGGACATTGGCTAGCTCTGGGGTGAGTTCTAATCGGTAGGCGACTGGTCTGATCCTCTCAAGGATCTCGAAAGATCCGATATAACGGGGGTTGAGCTTCCCTCTCTTTCCAAATCTGATGATGCCCTTCATAGGTGATATCTTCAGGAATACCTTGTCTCCTTCTTGAAATTCTAGCTCCCTTCGTCGTGCATCAGCGTAGCTCTTCTATCGGTCTTGGGCTATCTTCAGCTTGTTCTGAATGAGTTTGATCTTCTCGGTGGTTTCCTGTACGATCTCTGGTCCTGTGGGTGCTTCTTCTCCTACTTCTGTCCAACATGCTGGCGATCTGTATTTCCTACCGTATAACGCTTCAAACGGTGACATCTGAATACTTGCCTGGTAGCTGTTGTTGTAGGCGAATTCTGCTAATGGTAGATGTTCTTTCCAGCTTCCCTGGAATTCCAAAGTGTATGCTCGAAGAAGGTCTTCTAACGTCTGAATTGTCCTTTCTGATTGGCCGTCATTTTGGGGATGAAAGGCGGTGCTGAAGTTCAATGCTATTCCCATTGCTTTCTGAAGTGACTTCCAAAATCTAGATACGAATTAGGGATCTCTATCGAGTGTAATTGAAACGGGCATACCGTGTAGTGAAATGATCTCTCACAGATAGGTTGCTGCCATTTGATCCATTGAATACGTGTTCTTGATCGGAATAAAGTGAGCTGACTTGGTCAGGCGATCGACTATAACCCATATCGCATTGTTGCCTTTGACGGTTCGAGGGAATCCTACAACGTAGTCCATCGTGATGTCTTTCCATTTCCACTTAGAGATTGGCAGAGGTTGAAGTAGTCCTGCTGGCTTCTGAT
>NMUG010009222.1:0-11353 GCA_002855965.1 Monotropa hypopitys
CGGCACGACACAAGGCACGTTAGGCACGTAATTAAATGGGCCGGGCCGGCACGGCACGGCACGTTTGACACCTCTAGGTGGGACAAAAACAGATGGTCATCGGATGATATCATACCGCTTTGCAAATTATGGGGTAGCTCCCCTTGTTTCTGGTACCGTGGAGGCTGTTATTGGTTGGGTTGATAGACTGGTTGATAGTCATACATTTCGGATGGAATACCCAAAACAATCAATATGCATTTATTGTAGGTTCATGCGTGAAAGATGCCGAAAATCTAATATGACCAAAAGGGGTCTATGATACTACTCTTGAGGCTATTGAGCCACTCATACTATGTTTATCTGAAATAATTTACTTGCAGGAAATGATCTTGGTTGTCCACGAAACTTGTAATTTGGGCATGTACTGTATTCACTCTAGCTTTATAGCTTATGCGTTTTTCTAAAACTCTTTTCAGGTTTTGAGGAGCAGGAGTAGAAGCATTTGGAGTTTTATATCTCAGCTTTAGTTTCTTTGAGTTATCTCTTGTATCAGCCCATGGGGCATCTTATTGTATCTCCAGATTAATTAATGGACTGATGTGGGTAATTTCTTAGTAAAGCACTCTCTGGGTTCTTTTAACGCTTTCCGCTATTTCATTTATCTAAAATTGTTCGATGAATCCATAAATCCACTAAATAGAACCTTTAGATAGCTTGCTCGTTGACCGGTCATGGCTCATGTGTGATTGGGTCATGACAACAATGGTATCAAAGATGAATTTTTGGATTTCGAACAAACCTAGAGTTAGGACCTAGGTACTCACTAGTTACGTTAGAAAAATTTACTAACCCTTGGAGATGAACTTATTTTAATTGCTATGACTATGTGTGCATATTTTATCTATGTATAGCAGTGACAACGATTACGCTAGCATTGACTTATCTAGCAGCGATTCGGAGAACGATCGCGAGGTAGCACCACCTCCGGCAGTGCAAGAAGAAGAAGAGAAAATTTTTATTGTGAATGAAGACGTTGAAGAGAAAGCGCATGCTGATTCTGTGACCATCACTTCTGACCTCATAGCTCGAGTTGCGGTGGGCTTTGAAGATTACTCAGAAGAGGAAGTCTGTGGTATGATCAACTATCATCTGCGACTGTTGGAACGTGCTTGTGCAGTAGTAAGAGCATCCATTCAGAATTGGGAGTTCGAGTATCTCATGGAGGGAGCAAGGAATCGAGTCATGTACGAAAACAATGATGACGCCCCACCAGTGGAAGAAGAAGCGGCTGAGGAAGAACCAATGGAATGGCAAAATCAAGGTTGGGACCTCGATTTCGAAAATGACCCCGAAGATGATCCTGAAGATGATCCAAGCAAGAACGAAGTAGATGAGGAAGATATTGATATCGACCGTGAGGAGTGGGTTTATCCACCCTATGTGCGGCCAAACAACTCGGATAGCGAGTAGTACCTTAATGTCTAATTATTATTATTATTCGACATGTTTAGAATTCCAATTTGTGTGCTTATGTTGAACTCTAATTGTTATGAGTTAAATCGAACCCTTTTCATGACTCTAACTGGAAAATCTTTTTCAAACGCAGAATGGTTAACACTCGCACCAATGGACAGAGAAATGATCAACAAAACGACGAAGTGGCAGAACTACGCGATATGGTCAGGATGTTAGCTGGAACAGTTCAGACTTAACAGGAGATGATCAATCAGTACTTCAATCAGTAAGGACATGTGAACGAGCCACCCAATCCTAAGGAGGAGGCGTTAGTCGACCCGATCGAACAAGCAGCCAACCTTGCGGTAGTAAAAGAGCTTTTAAGGCTGAAGCCTCCTCCTTTCCAGGGAGGAATGGACCCTGTAAGAGCAAATGAATGGATTACGGCCCTGGATAAGAATTTTCGATTGTTGAGATGTTCTGATCAACAAAAGGTTGAGATCGGATCATATCTGCTTGAAGGAGAGGTGAATCGTTGGTGGAATCAGAAGAGTGTTGTGGAGCCCGAAATGAGTTGGGAAAGATTTCTGGAAATTTTTTGTGAGAAATTTATCCCGAGGGTGATGCAGACTGCAAAGAGGATGAAGTTCGAACACCTCAAACAACGGGGAATTATGTCGGTAGCTACCTATGAAACCGAATTCACAAATCTTGCTGCCTACGCACCCTATTTCGTAGCATCAGAGGAAATAAAGGTAAGACGATTTGAGGACGGACTGAAGCCACAAATTAGAAAGGTAATTCGACCCCTTTAACTGACCACCTAAGTCGATGTTCTGGATTGAGCCTTGTTAGTTGAACAAGATGTAGAAGAGACAAGACGCTATCAAGAGCGGAAGAGACAAAACCAAAGACCCAGAAAGGCTGGACCACAGAAGAAGGCAAACTTCGGAGGAAGGAGAGATGATCAAAGAAGAATGGGAAACCAAGGCAGGGAAAACAAAGTACCCTTGATATGTTTTGGTTGCGGTCAAGAAGGCCATTTCAGGAAGGATTGCCCAAGGCCGGCAACGGGAGCAAATGTGGTACCCATAGGTGCACCAAGAATCAACCATAAGAATAACCGAAATCAGTGTCAGGGAAGAGCGTTCGTTTTAGTCCCCAGAGACCCCCGAAACGATGAAGCCGTGGTGGCAGGTAGAATCCTTGTTTGCAGAATTCCTACCTATGTTTTATTTGATTTAGGTTCTACTCACTCGTTTATTTCGAAATCCCACTCTCAGAAAATCAGTAGAAATCTTGAACCCCTGGACTATGACTTGCTTGAGCAAGGGAGTCGTATGTTCGTCTATCTTTAGAAATTGCGATGTCTCCATGAATGGAACGCGTACCATAGTCAACTTAATTCCTCTAGTCATATCTCATTTCAATGCAAGCATTGGAATGGATTGGTTGTCTCAATTCAAGGCCAAGATTGATTGCACAAAGAAGTGTATAGTCTTTGTAGGATTCGGAGAGGAAGAAGCCAAGCTCGAAGGAGAAGGAGTTACATCACCCCCATGCTTTGTGTCTATGGTACATGTTCGTTGACTTTTTTAGAAAGGATGCTAAGGTTACCTTTGCAGTATTTTGTCTACAACACCAAGTACCCATTTAGTATCTGATATCCCCATGGTTCGTGATTTTTTCGATGTTTTTCCCGAAGACTTGCCAGGAATGCCCATTGATCGAGAAGTGGAATTTAGCATCGAGACTATTCCAGGAAGCCATCCAATATCCAAAGCACCCTACCGAATGGCACTCGCAGAATTGAATGAATTGAAGGCACAACTTCAAGAATTGGTAGATAAATATTTCATCCGGTCTAGCTTATCACCATGGGGAGCACCAGTTTTGCTAGTCAAAAAGAAAGACGGGACGATGCGGTTCTGCATTGACTATCGGAAGCTGAACAAAGTCACCATCAAGAATACATATCTGTTGCCAAGAATTGATGACCTATTCGACCAACTACAAGGAGCTAGAATATTCTCGAAGATCAATCTTCATTCAGGTTATCATCAGCTCAAGGTTAAAGTAGAAGACGTGGAAAAAACAGCTTTTCACACCAGGTATGGGCATTTCGAGTTCTTAGTTATGCCATTTGGCATCACCAATTCAACTGAAGCGTTCATAGATCTAATGAATCGGGTCTTCACTAACTATCTCGACAACTTCGTGATCGTATTCATCGACGCTATCCTGATCTACTCCAAGGACGAAGAACAATATGCGGAGCACCTGTCAATCGTTTTGCCGACCCTGAAGGAAAGGAAGCTCTACACCAAATTCAGCAAGTGCGAGTTCTGGCTCACGAGAATTCAATTTCTCGAGCACATCATCGACGAACGTGGAATCTCAGTGGATCCTCAGAAGATAAGAGCAATCCAGGAATAGCCCAAGCCAACCTCAGTAACTGAAATTCGCAGTTTCCTTAGACTCGTTGGCTACTACCGAAGATTTATCAAAGACTTTTTAAAGATTGCAACCCCGATGACGGAGCTGACAAAGAAAGGAGAGCCATTTGTTTGGATAGAGAATAGAGAAGGAAGTTTCCAAGAGCTAAAGACGCGACTTACGATAGCACCTGTTCTCGTACTACCTCAGGAAGGAGAAAACTTTGAAGTCTACAGCGACACTTCACTTAGAGGACTCAGATGTCTTCTGATGCATCAAGGTCAAGTTATTGCCTACGCATCCCGATAGCTAAAGCCTCACGAGAGGAACTACCCAACGCATGATTTGGAACTATCCGCAGTGGTCTTCGCCTTAGAGATTTGGCGTCATTACCTTTATGGAGTCACCTGCAACTTATTTACCGACCACCAGAGTTTGAAGTATCTTTTTACCCAGAAGGAATTAAACCTCAGGCAACAAATATGGCTGGAGCTAATGAAAGACTTCGACCTCAACATTCAATATCACCCTGGAAAAGCCAACACTATTGCTGACGCCTTGAGTAGGAAAGGAAAGAAAGAGCTCGACCATCTGCAGAATGGACATCTCAACACGATCGTTGCAGAACCAACCATCTTGGAAGAAATCAAGTCAAAGCAAGGAAACAACCCGGAGCTTATGAAGATCAGCGAAGGAACCAATTCATAAAGCGAATTTAGCCTTATAGACGGAATCCTTCAATACCGAAATCGACTATGCGTCCCCAATGACGAAGTGCTCAAGCAAAAAATCATGGATGAAGGCCACCGCTTGAAATTTGCAATTCAACCGGCTAGGCAAAGATGTACCAAGATTGAAGAAATCTTATTGGTGGATGGGAATAAAGCGCGATATAGCCAACTATGTCAGTCAATGTTTGCAGTGCCAATAGATCAAAGCTATTCGTCAGAAACCAGCCGAATTATTGCAGCCTCTGCCTATTCCAAAGTAGAAGTGGAAGACATCACTATGGACTACGTCATAGGGTTGCCTTGTTCCAAGAAGGGCAACAACGCGATATAGGTCATAGTGGATCGTTTAACCAAATCTGATCATTTTATTGCGATAAAGAACACTTATTTGATGGACCGGATGGCAACCACCTACCTTCGGGAAATTGTCTGACTGCATGACACACCAGTATCCATCACATCCGATAGAGACTCGCGATTCGTATCCAGGTTTTGGAAAGCACTCTAGAAGGCAATGGGAACAACACTCCATTCCAGCACAGCCTTTCATTTGCAAACGGATGGGCAATCAGAAAGGACCATTCAAACGCTAGAAGACTTATTGCGAGCCTGCACATTAGATTTTCAAGAAGGATTGAAAGAGCATCTACCACTAGCAGAGTTCGCCTACAATAACAGTTACCAAGCAAGCATAGGAATGGCACCATTCGAAGCGTTATACGAGAAGAAATGCAGGACACCGTCGTGTTGGACATAAGTTGGAAATGCATCGTTGACTGGACCAGAAATCATGTAGGAATCCACACAGAAGATCAAGACAATCCAGGACCGACTGAAAGCTGCTCAGGACTGCCAGAAGAGTTACACTGATGCTCATTGCAGAGATTTGGAATTTCAAGAAGGCAACAAGGTATTTCTCAAAGTGTCACCAATGAAAGGTGTCGTCAGATTCAGAAAAAGAGGGAAGTTGAATCCTCGATTCGTTGACCCATTCGAGATTCTTGAAAGAATCGGTCCACTCGCCTACCGATTAGCATTATCACCAGAGTTAGCCAACGTGCACGATATTTTCCACATTTCCATGCTTCGCAAGTATATGGCAGATCCGTCGCACGTTCTGAAGCAACCCACGATCGAGATCGAGAAAAACCTATCCTACGAAGAGAGGCCAGTGAAAATTCTAGATCGATGAGAGAAGAAGCTCCGAAGTAAGATAATCCCCTTAGTCAATGTCTGGTGGGAGAACCAGTCAGGAAGCGAGGCCACTCGAGAGAAAGAAGACGATATGCGCCAGACGTATCCAGAGCTATTCAGGCAAGGTAAATTTATCAATCCTTATCAATAGGTCATCTTAAGTTTGGGGGCCAAACTTCCTTTATGTAGGGGAGGATGTGAGACCCCGTCTGTCATGCCCTAGATTTTCAAACCTTTTTTTTAAATGGGATAAAAGAATGATTAGTTACAAAATCATATTTTACCAAACCACATGACAAGGGGCAGTGAATAGTAAAACCACTCCTTTGCAAATCTTTTACAATTTGAAACTTACTTGAAATTGAGATACAATCATACCTTTACACAAAACTTGCTTGCAATGAAATGACATTACAACTCTTTAAATAAAAGGGGATACTCGTAGGCTACAAGGGGGAAAAGAGGGGAATTATTACAATGATACAAAAAATAAAATACAACAGTATGCTCCTCACTGAAAGAAAGTAGAGCAAGCCTAAGCCAACTCCCGCTACAAGTAACCAAACCAAGCAAACCTGCAAAAAACTATAAGAAGAAGGTTGAGTCATAAAGATCCAGCAAATATGTACCTATCAAGTGCAAATGCAATTATGATGACATGTGCAAGTGGTGTGAGTCCCTATGATGCAATCCCAAGCATGTCGTTATTCACACAAACTCCAACACCACTATCAAATCACTATCCATACCAAGACTCACAAGTCTAACCAAGTCTTTCCTTTACACAAGTACACAAAGAGCAACCCAAGCCTTTCTATATCGTTCAAGACTAACGATAACACAAGTCAAAACATTCTCTTTACCAAGTACCCCTTTTACTACGCACCTAGATCATGTACACTAGAACAAGTCGGAAGACTAAGGGTCTTAACCTTAACCATGCCATGACCACATGGCAGCACTACTACAATCCTCTAGGAAAGAATGCCCAAGAGTACAACTCATATATAACAATATCGTTACCCACTATGGAACACCAAGACAAACATCACACCGAGTCCACTAGCTAATTCCATGACTTAGCTCGTACCCATAATCTACCAAACCATGTCGCACATCGACTATTCTTTCGTTCCCTCTATATATTCATCTATATAGGTACACATTAGTGAATTGATTATCTTGTTTAAGTAGTTTGTTCGACTTCCCGATTTGGAACAAGTGTTAGAAAAAGCCATAATGGATTCGAACCTCCTAGACAAATCCAGGATCAGCCCTATAGTCAAACCTTGGGCTAGTTTGGGGTTGTCTCAACAAGTTCAAGAACCAACCATGAAAACCACCGAACCGGGAATTGATTTAGAGTCTCCTTGGATAGGACAAGGATCGACTCACTCACGAAGTGCCATGAGAAATTCACTATCACACGAGGTGCCATGAGGGATGCACCATCACACGAAGTGCCACGAGGGATGCACTGTCAAACGAGGTGCCACGAGGAATGCACCAAAGTACGAGGTGTCACGAGGAATACACCAACTCACAAAGTGCCACGAGGCATGCACTAATTTACCACAATCAAAGACCACATCATTTGGTCACCCACACACCACATTCACAATTCATGTTATCGAGGTTGGTTGTTTAGTAGGTGAATTGGGTAGATTAACGAATTCAATCGAAGGGAATGAGTTTCCCAATACTAGTGACGAGTTCACTTCAAGGGGACGAGTTCCCACCTAGGTGTGAAGAATTCACACATCCACACAAATACCAAACTCTAGCCATTCAATCAACCCAAACCAAGGGTGCTACATCGTAGGGGCGAATTCACAATTCAAGTGTGACGAGTTCACACATTGAGGCACAATCCTCTTCACTGTGGTATTTTAACAAACACCTAGAGTGCTCACATGCCCACAAGGGTCCTAGTCACCAAGGACACCTAATCCAACATTGAATTCATCACCTATAAGTTGAAGGCCACACACAAGGGGCTAGCCAAGATCCCCCAATCCATCCAAGGCCACACACAAGGGCCTAACCGAGACTTAACAATCCTACGAAACCATGAACTATACGTATAAGCCCCTTTTGCATTTTGACAAACACCTAGCGGGCACAAGATCACCGCTCAACTCCATCAATTTAAACTCCTACTACAAAACCCCAAAATTTCCATCAAATTCCAACAATCCCAAATTCAAGCCCTATACATAAAATTGACATTCCCATAACCTCACATACACTAATAACTTCCAATTCCCATACAAGGATGCTACCAATCTCGGTTAATTAAACATTACGAGTTCATGATTTCCAAAAACATGGGTTTTAGAGAAAAGCTTCGAATTTAATCTTATAAATCAAATTAGTGGCCTAACACAACCACAAAAACACAAGATAGAAACATATTTACCTTAGTCCTAAAGTATGGAGAAAACCCTAGGTGAGGGTGTCTTCATAACCCATAAAGATATGCTCATCAATGGAGAGCTTGAGGAGAGGAGATCAACATTTCTCAAAGGCCCAACTCCATTGGAGCTTGGGAAGGTGGAGATATTTTAGAGAGAAGGTAAAAAAGAGGTTTGATGGAGGTAGAGAGAGAAAGTCTAGGTTAAATAATGAAGAACATGACCTAAAATCGTGCCAAAGTTGGTATATAAACCCCTTGGAAAATGACCAAAAAACCCTTAATGAAAATTTATCCGACAGGCCTGTTATCGATAACTAGTCTCACGGGAATAACAAAGGGGTCTGTGAATAGCCGGTTATCGATAACATGAGGAGTCTGTTATCGATAACCACACATGCGACAGCTGGTTATCGATAACATGAGGAGTCTGGTATCGATAACCACACGCGCGGGAATTTCCATGAAGCTCTACAGACAACCGGTTATCGATAACATGAAGGGTGTCTTATCGATAACCACACTCTCGGGAATTTCTATGGGCAGCCTGTTATCGATAACCCATCTGTCTGGTTATCGATAACCAACTCCTCGGGCTTTAATGAGGGAAAGACTGCTGTGAGGTAAATCGGCCGTAACTTCTTCATACGGACTCCGATTGACGCGATTCAAGATGCGTTGGATTCGTAATGAAATTATCAACAACATTGATGGAGAATACATTCACGTTCAGAAGGTGTTTCGAGGTCACAACATGCATAGAAGACCCTAACTCCTCCCGGGGCTTCCCGGAACATCCCAAATCGAATACGAACCAAAAGGATGGACCAACAATGGGGTCCAACACCTAACTCTAATCGTCAATCTATGCCAAGGAATCCATACTAAATCCATTAACCGATTAGAACGGCGAATTAAATTCCGGAAATGTATTTTGAAAATACGGGTCGTTACACCTCAACCACCTTAAAAAAATTCGTCCCCCGAAATTAACTAAGGTTAGGGGAACAAAGATCACGACCAAAGAATGCCAAACTTGTGAAGAACTCACGTGCCACACAAAAAAATAAAAGGGACAACTCCCGATATAGTGTGGACACGTCGACACGGAAGGGACACGCCGACACAAGAATTTATTTCGCCAAAGGTACAAGGGACAGAGAATCCCACAAGGGATTTGTCTCCTTAAGAACTTGAAATCGATGATCATCTTACAACAATATTCTTACGAGAAAGAATCGGAGTTACAATCGTTAACACTCTGCTATCATTCTAGAAACTCACATACACACGTTTTGCAATTTCGACACCCTACCTATGTGTACACATACATCCCCACACACACCCAATGCGATAATCAAGTGACCACTACAATTCAAGTTTGAGAGGTGCCGACCAGACACAATTCTCAACCTAAGTTATAGGGTTATCCTTATACCACACAATCAAGGAAGCACACACACACACACGGTCAATTCTACACTGAAGGTGTAAGAATAACCAACTCGATTACTCGTTCCCAAAGTTTCTAACAATCTTACCCAACGCTTGGGGCACAAGGATGTGGATTTTCAAGAAAGCAGGAACAGTTCCAACGCACAAACCAATCAAACAAGTGGAGAGTAAATGTTAAACTTGGCCAGCACAACAAGAACAAGGTGGAACAAGAGAACCAACACAACTAGTCCACAATTCAAACGGAAGTGAGATCATAACTCAACTCATTGTGGCCTCAATTTATGAAGTACATGAGCAAAGAACTTGTGACAAGAAACATCCGAACTAGGTAACGAAAGTCTCAATTGAGAAGATTTCTACAACGATATCCACGAAGGGAAGCAATATCCAAAACAAACACATAACTCCAAACCGAGTTCACGATGCTACCGATAAAATTACAACAAGGGATTAAAATCCCAACAATGCACAATACAACTATGACGACCAAATGCAAACAAGTCTACTAAGATGGAGAAATCGGTGGCTGAGGATCCGCCGTAGCAATCGAATAAACTCTACCATGAGTCGTCCGCTCCACTGGTTGTTTGCCTCTCTGAATCGAATCCCGACATGCACCTCTAGAACTGGTTCCTCTCTCAAACTGAGGACTGGATGAGAATGACTGGTGACTTTGACTTCCTTGCTGGAGCTGCTCAACTCTTGGCCCAACCGACGAGTGACGCCCAAGTGGCATATCTCCTTGACCGCCGCTCCTCAGTGGGTAAATTCTTCCCACGTGCCCTAACTGGCCACACTCAAAACAAGTAACATGGGGACACCGAGAACGGTAGTGCCCTTCCTGATTGCAGTGATGACAAACAATGTGGCTCCTGGGTAGCTCTCTTGCAATTCCAACACTGACGATGGACGGAGAACCCTACTGGCTCCGAAAATGAGAATGATCCCTTTGCCGCTTCCTAACAAAACTACCTGAAGAAGATGTGGAATTTAAAACAAAAGACTGTCGACGGGGCTCCCACACTCTGACTTCTTTCTCTTCTTCAATGCAAATAGACTCAATAGCCCTGGCACGATCCAACATAGTGGCAAACGAACGAATGCACTGCCCAACAATGAGTCTTTGGATGGAGAGACGAAGACCCAACTCGAACCTCTTGCACTTGCGATCCTCCGAACTGATTAACTCTGGAGCAAAACGGGACAAAGACTGAAATTTGATTGCATACTGGGAGATCGTGATGTCACCCTGCTGCAACAACTCAGAATGCATCCGCAACTGTAACGACCCGTCCCAGATTAATAGAAAAAATTATAATCCGGCTACGAATCGTCACATATAAAATACTGACAAAGGCTACTTGAGCTTATTTTCCAAAACACCATAATTTTTTTTCAATCTTTTTAATAAAATGACGCAGCGGAATAGCAAGATAGTAATGTAAAGCTCCAACACAAACCAGTAACAAGTGTGACAGTCTAAACTCAAAAGTAATGACCCGGAACAAGGTCCCAACAAAACTGATAGTCTTCAATATAAAGTCTCTCATCCTCACCCTATCACTGGCAGAGGAAACACGTACTAAGAGCTGCTACTGAGAATAGACTCATGCTGAAAAGAGTCTGAACAACTGGCAATGAACCCGCTAATCCTTTTTACCTGGATAAAATGGCACAACAAAAA
>NMUG010009223.1:0-11353 GCA_002855965.1 Monotropa hypopitys
TGTACACATTGGTGAATTGATTATCTTGCTTAAATAGTGTGTTCGACTCCTGGCTTAACATCACTTTGAAACCAAGTCACACGAGTCTCAACCGCCTCACTAGATAAGCACCGGCTTACCCCAAACGTGGACTACATTTTGAAAGGATCACACGAGTCTCAAACCGTCCCACAAGTAAGGATCGGCCTACCCCAAACATGGACCATCATGTTGAAAACCAGTTTGAAAAACCATTAAGCACGGGATCGATTTAGAGTCTCCTTGGCGAGGACAAGGATTGACTCACTCACGTCGAAGTGCCACGAGGAATGCACCATCATACGAGGTGTCATGAGGAATACACTATCACACACGAAGTGCCACGAGGGATGCACTATTTCACGAGGTGCCACGAGGAATGCACCGAATATGAGGTGTCACGAGAAATACACCAACTCACAAAGTGCCACGAGTAATGCACTATCTAACAACAATCAAGGGCCACATCGTTTGGCCACCCACACCACGTTCACTATTTAGTTATTTAAAGTTGGTTGCTTAATAGATGGATTGAGTAGATTTTAAAGTGTGAACCAAAGGAGACGAATTCTCCATCAAGGCAACGAGTTTGCTAACGGGGGACGAGTTCCCAAATTGATGATGATGAATTCACCCAAATCATTCTATCACATGTGTCGATAGCCTAGGAACGAGTTCCTTAGTCTAGTGTGACAAATTCACATACACAAACCCAATTCTCTTCACCAAGGCATTTCAACAAACACCTAATATGCACAAGTGCACTCAAGGGTCCTCGTCATTAAGGACACCTAATTTAAGCACATAACTTCTCAATCATCAACTCAAGGCCACATACAAGGGCTTAACCGAAACTTCAAGGCTACACACGCAAGAGCCCCAGTAGAATCTCCCAAACCCGTCCAATGTCACTTACAAGGACTTAACCAAGATTCAACACTTCCATGAAATCATAAACCACACACGAGTGCCTCTCGGGCATTATATCGAACACCTAGCGGGCACAAGGTCGTCGCTTAATTCCACTAAATTTAACACCTAGGGCCAAACCCCCAAATTCTCATCAAACTCCAATAATTGAATTATGAGTCCTAGACCTCAATTCACTATCGCATATTCCTACAACCATCAAAAATACTCTAATCCAATGCAAGGATGAGTTCAATTGTCTTTAATCAAAACATGTCACATCTCATAATTTCCAAAACATGGGTTTTCAAGAAAACCTTTGATTTTAATTATGTAAATCAATTTAGTGGCCTAACACAATCACATAGACACAAGATAGAGGCATATTTATTTCAAGCTCCAACAATGGCGGAAACCCTAGGTGAGGGTGTCTTGACACTGGCACGAACTATGCACATCGATAGAGAGCCAAAGTTAAGGAGAATCAAAGTCTTCAAAGGACCAACACAAGAAAACTACTTTACTAATTGACTTACCAAAAAATTTGAGAAGATGACAACGAAACCTAGGTTGCCGGAAAGCTCTCGTCGCGGGACCTTTCTCCTTCGCAAAACTTAAACAGAGCTTGGGAGGATCCTCAAATGGTAGAAAGAAGGGAGAGGAGAGAGCTATGGAGGTAGAGAGAGCTAGGGTAGAAAAATTTGGAGGATGACTCCAAATCGTTGGAACAAAGATATATATATAGCCCCCCATTTGAAATGACACAAGTGCCCTTAATGATCAGAAATCTGGCTCTGTGCACCGGTGCAACCCTTCTCTGCACCGGTGCAAACAGGCACCAGAAGCCAACAGAGGACTCCTGCACCGGTGCAAACTCCCACTGCACCGATGAAAACTTGATCCGGACAAGGCAATGAGTTTGTGAACCGGTGCAAAACACTCCTTGCACCGATGTAAACTCAAAGAAATACCTTGCACCGGTGCACACAAAGGCTGCACTGATGCAACTGCTACCAAAACCCAACAAAAACATCAAGAACCTCCCTGCACCGGTGCACCTATCAACTGCACCAGTGCAACTGTTCTAAAACCTGAACAGTAGCACCCAAGACCAATCTGCACCGGTGCATCTCTATCCTGCACCGGTGCAACTACACCAGAATGGGAAAAAGATAGGACAAGGGGTTCCAAACCACCCCGAAACACCCCAAGTCAACCACGGACCATGCACACAATCTATGGGAGAGTTCAACACTGAATTTAGATCGGCAACGGAAACCAAGGAAATCGCCTTAAGATTTATTGGTGGATTCAAATATCGAATTTTAATTCTGGAAATATTATTTTGAAATTTTGGATCGTTACATTTTCATTTCTATAGCCTGGCCTTGTCGGTACGCTATATACCTGTCGTCTAGCTCGGAATATATCTAGCTCATTTTATATTAATATATATTGACGTCTATCTCGGACTATATCCAGCTAGGTTTATATATATATGATATCTTATACCCCTCTCCATGCATATACATATATTCTATCTCTCTTTAGCGATTCACATTCGCTTTCCTTAAAACACTTTCAAATAAAATAAAATTTCTGTATCCTTACTCTAGAGTGAAAGCTTGCAGTAGCTACTAGACTCGGATTAAAGGAATGCCTTGTGACTTGGCCCCGTCCGGAGCACTCAATATTATGTGGGATTTTTCACACTTAATAAAAATAAATCTCCTCTCCATTTTTCAAAATGCAGTTGAAGCTCTGTCCGACTGAAAAATATTCAAAACACTTTCAAAATAAAAATTAGATTCCTTTATCCATACTCTGAAGTGAAAGCTTGAAGTAGCTATCAGAATCGGATTAAAAGAATGTCTCGTGACTCGGATCCGTCCAGAGCATTTGACATTCTGTGGAATTTTCATATTAAAAAAGCAAACACTTTATAAAAACTCTTTCGCGGTCGAAGCTCTGTTCGACCCAAAAGCATAAAAATCATTTTCGCGGTCGAAGCTCTGTCCGACCCAAAAATAGAAAAACTGTTTTTCACAGTCGAAGTTCTATCCGACTGAAAAACATTAAAAACACGTTCAAAATTAAAAACCAAGTTCCTCGATCTGTACTCTGAAGTGAAAGTTTGCAGCAGCTATCAGACTCGGATTAATAGAATGCTCTATGACCCTGGTCATGTCGGATCATTTAATATTCTTTGGAACTTCCCAAATAAAATAAATAAATAAATAAAACAAATAAAATATTTCAAAACCGGTCAAAGTTCTGCCCGACCGTAAACAAAATCACTTTTCAAACTCAGTCGGAATTATGTCCGACTGTAGAAAATCATTTGTCAGCCGAAGATTCTGTCCGGCTCAAATTTATTTCCAAAACACAGTTGAATTTCTGCCCGACTGTCACAAATAAAACTAAATTAACAAAAGAAAATCGTTTTCACAAACACAGTCGGAATTCTGTCCGATCATAGAACACTATTTTCGCCGAAGTTTCGTCTGGCTCAAAAACAATTCTTTCTTATCAAAAACCGGGCCGAAAGGCCGCCCTTAATTCTTTCAGAACCCAAATCGGGCCGAAATCTTCTCGTCAACAACTATTATCCAGAAGTCGTTTAAATTCAATTCATTTCATTCATGTCAGTAATAATTATTCATTTCTCTAGCCGAGAAAACAATTGATTTCGGATTACAAAAAGATTTATTTTTGAAAATGAAGTACCGAAAGGGCGAGCGAGGTGCCTAACACCTTCCCCATTTGTAATTTAATCCCCGAACTTCAAATTTCTAGTTCGCAGACACCTTTTCCAAAACAAAATTAAACATTTCCAAATCAAATTAAATATTTTTTTCAAATAAAATACTGGTGACTTGGCACACCACGACTCGATGCCGAGTGGCGACTTCGAAAATTTTAAACTGGCACACTCAGGCCGTCACCTATTTTTAAAACAAACACCCTAAATGGCAAATAATCCCAACAACGTGGATTTTTCCGTCCCAAAAAACGACTCCTCCTGCGAGAGGGGACGAGGAAAGGACAAAATTTTTTTCCAGCGCGACATCTTTACCAATATTATGCTTGATTGACAAATTTAGGATAAATTCACTTACACTTGGGTAAAATCAGTCCACATTCTAATTAGTACACACATACAATGAATATAAACAAATAAAATAAACAAGAATTTAGTCATTTTGGCGCCGTTGTCGGGGATTACAGTATTTTACATTGATTTTCATTCAACCTAGTGCAATCATTTAGGTTTACTTGTTAAGGAAAAATCAATAACATTTGGAAATTTAAGAAAAAAATAAAGCATAAAATTTTGCATAACAGTTCTCATTCAAATTGAAATGCATACATTCATTTTCGAAAATTAATATATCTATTTTTGGAAATGAATTTGTAGTACTGACATTCAAGTTTACTTAGTTTACTTGTTGAAATACAGAGATTCAATTTTCCAGAAATTGAGCATTCTAGTTCTGTAAATTTGGTGTTGGACTAACAATTTGTAGGGAGAAATTGCTGAGAATTAAGAAGCTGAGAGTCAACTTTTGAGAAAACAGAGCCTTTTTTACCTGAAATCCAGGAGACTGTTCAGAGTTCAGGAAGAGAGAAATTGCTATTTCTGGAAAAGCCAATGCTTAATTCCGGAAATATAAGCTGCTGCTAAGTGAGTTTTGCTACTGAGGTATAATTCTGATTTTTTCTTTGCACTTACATTTTGGCGACCTTTGGTTAAGGTCTTACTTGTTTTTTCTATGTGGAAATTCTTTGAACCGGATTGATTTTGGAGTAGTTGTTGAATTTGCATGTGGAGTTGTGATAGGAAACAATCCTGATTCTGTTTTCGTTGAGGCAATTCCTAAATAAACGTTTGAGAACAATATCATGGAGTATCCAAACAACCTTCCAAATCCTTAAAATGCTCAACAAATTAATAATGTTCATAATGGAGTTAATGGAAAATACAATCAACAACCAATTGATCCTTACATTGAGGAAGAGATTAGATGCAACCATGATAATTACCAAGGGAGAACAATGAGAGACTACCTGAATCCAGCTAGAACAACAATACCTTCATTCATCATTTTATCTGTAGTAGCCAGAGAATTTATAGTTAGACCAAATTTATTACAACATCTTGTATATTTTAATGGTATGGAAAATGAAAATCCTTATATCTATGTAAAAGAGTTTGAAGAAATTGTAAAATAATATGCTTGAACATAATCAGAGAGAAGATTTTGCTTATATGAAATTGTTTCCATTTTCCTTGAAAGACAAAGCAAAGACATGGCTCAGCTCTTTAAGACCTAGGTCTATCACTTGTTGGGGGGATTTGTTGAGAGAATTCTTTAAAAAAATTCTCTATACATAGAACGATTGCCTTGAAAATGTAGATTCAAATTTTTTTTAGAAAATTCAAATGAATCGTTCTATCAATGTTGCGAAAGATATAAAGACTTGTTAAGTTCTATTCCCCACCATGGCTATGAGTCATGGCAACTTGTGAGATGTTTTACGAGAAAACAACACCTAAAACGAGACAATTCATTGACATGATGTGTAATGATGAATTTCTGAATGAACATCCTGAAGAAGCCATGGAGTAGTTTGAACATTTGTCTAAAAATGCACAATTATGGGACAACTCAGATCCTAATGATAGGTCTAGGAACACAAAATTGGTTCAACAACCAAGTGGGGGAGGGAAATACTCTTTGAATAACAATGATGATCTCCATGCAAGAATTTTCCAACTGTTCAGGAAACTAGAACAGGTGGAAATTACAAAGGTTAATGAGGTTGTGGTTCAGCCTAAAATTGAGGAAGCTTGCACAATTTGTGACACCAATGGACATAGTACGCACGATTTTCCTACAATTCCAGCTTTCAACGTAATTCTGAATGAACAAATCTCTGTAAACGATGTGATGCAACACTTACAACCGCCATCCCAACCAAGGAAAACATTCAATTCTCTTTATCTTGAGACTTACAATCCATGATGGAGGAATCACCCTAATTTTAGTTGGAAAGGTGAGAATCAAAGTAAAAATGTTGTACCACAAAATCAACCCCAATATCAAGCTCAGAATCATTTTCCAAACCAGAATCAGTTTCAAAATAAAAATCAACAAGGATCAAATCTTTATAGGAATCAAAATTACCTTCTTTTAAACTTTCAAGGACAATTTTCTAATCAAACGCAAGGATTTGGGTATGAAAATCAACAGGGAAACATGCACCAATTCCTTACAGTCCACCTCACAAAATAATCTTGGAAGACCAACTTGTTCAATTCATGCAAAGTACTAAACAAGACATTGGAGACCTAAAATCTCAAATTACCGAACTGAATACAATAGTTGGTATTTTTCAGCAATAAAAAGGAAAATTTCCAGCTTAACCTTAATCTAATCCAAAAGGTCAAAATTTTGCGGAAAATATACCCTCCGGTAGTGCGAATCCTAATGGTATTAAATCAACGACAACACTCTGGAGTGGAAAAATAGTGAACAATAATGTGGAGAATTAAAATTTGCTGAAAAATAAAGTTAATTTAACAAAAGAAGAGAAGGGAAAAGAAGTTGTAGTTGAAAATGAAGAGAAGAAAATGAAAGATAAACAAGAAATTGAACTTGAGAACAAACTTTGTCCGATTGCAGCACCCTATCCACAAAGATTGAAAACTATTCCAAAAATGAACCAACAATCTGAGATTTTTGAATTTTTTAAACAAGCGAAGGTTAATATACCTTTGTTGGATGCCATACGACGGGTTCCTTCGTATGCCAAGTTTTTGAAAGATTTATGAACTGTCAAAAGGAAAATGAATGTGTCCAATCGTGCTTTTCTCACTGAACAAGTGAGTTCGATTTTGCAATCTATCACCCCTCTCAAACATAAGGACCCATAATGTCCTACAATCGCTATCACTGTGGGGGAGGTCAAACTTGAAAGAGCATTGTTTGACTTAGTTGCTAATGTGAATCTTTTACCATTCTACATTTACGAATAACTGGATCTTGGTGACCTAAAACCAACCTCTTTTACTTTATAATTTGCTGATCAGAGTGAGAAAAGACTAAGAGGAGTGATAGATGATGTGTTGGTCCAAGTGGACAAATTTTATTTTCCTATGGATTTTGTTGTATTAGACACACAACTAGTTGTGAATCCTAGAGCACAAATTCCAATCATCTTAGGATGTCCGTTCTTAGCTACCGGAAATGCTTTAGTAAATTTTAAAACGGGTATTATGTAGCTTACTTTTGAAAATATGACTGTTGAATTAAATGTTTTTAATGTTTGTAGACATCACGAAGATTGTTTTGAGATACATAGCATTGAAACTACTTCTTTTGCCGGAAGCAGTTTATTTACCGATCCTTTCGAGTCTTGTCTTTTGAATGCCGGAGTGGAAAACCATATTCCATCTTTGGAGGAGATTGAAATGATAAATTACTTGAACCATACTGATATTTGTTCAATAAATGGTTGGCTTCCAAAATTTGAAGAACTCGCACCTATTGAACAACATCTTGTTCCTTCAAATGAGCAACCACTTAAACTTGAACTTAAGCAGATGCCTTCTACACTTAAGTATGCTTACTTGGGCAAGAGGAAAACATTTCCCATTGTCATTTCCTCCATTCTCACTGAAAATGAAGAGAAGGATTTATTAGAAGTTTTGAGAAGACAGAAAAATGCAATAGGTTGGACCATTGCTGATCTAAAGGGGATTGATCCCTCAATCTTCATACACAAAATTTGCTTAGAAGAGGATATCAAACCAATTAGGCATCCACAGAGAAGACTTAATCCTAATATAAAAGAAGTGGTGAGGATGGAAGTGTTGAAACTTTTAGATGTAGGGATCATTTACCCTATTACGGATAACAAGCGGGTATGTTCAGTACAAGTAGTTCCAAAGAAAGCTGGAGTGACAGTGGTTAAAAATGAAAACGATGTGTTGATTCCAACTCGAATTGTCACTGATTAGAGAGCGTGTATCGATTACAGAAAATTAAACAATTTCACTCAGAAAGACCACTTCCCACTTTCATTTATTGATCAAGCATTGGAAAGAGTGGCTAGCTATGAGTTTTACTACTTTTTAGATGGATACTCGGAGTACAATCAAATCAAGATTGCATTAGATAATCACGACAAGACCACATTTATATGTCCTTTTAGTACTTTTGCCTACCGGCAAATGCCATTTGGATTGTGCAATGCCCTGAGTACTTTTCAACATTATATGATGGGGATTTTTAGTGATATGCTAGATAATATTGTAGAGGTTTTATGGATGATTTTTCTATTTATGGAACTTCATTTGACCACTGCCTTTACAATCTTATTTTGTTTTGGAGAGATGTGAGGAGAATAATTTGTTTCTTAACTAGGATAAATGCCATTTCATGGTAACTAGTGGCATTGTATTAGGACATATTGTGTCATTTAGGGGCATTGAAGTTGACAAGGAAAAAATAGGAATCATTTTAAATCTTCCTATTAATAATGTTTTTAGGTCATACCGGTTTCCACCGGAGATTTATCCAAGGGTTTAGCACTATATCGAAACCACTTTGCAACCTTTTAGCTAAATACATTCCATTTGTATGGTTGAGTGAGTGTGATAGAGAATTCTCTTCTTTTAAGAAGATGCTTACATCACCACTCATTATGAGACCACCAGATTGGAGTTTACCTTTTGAAATAATGTGTGATGGAGTGATTTCATTATAGGTGATGTTTTGGCGTAGAGAATAGGGAAAGATCCATGTGTAGTATATTATGCTAGCAAAACTTTAAACGATGCACAAATTAACTACACCACCACAGAGAAAGAACTTTTGGCTATGATTTTTGCTTTGGACTAGTGATTAGTCCCTAGTTTTGTAGTCATAATGAACTAATCTACATTCTGGTTTTGGCTTTTTGCAACTTATACGCATCAATTGTACATATTTTACGCTCTTGGTAGTATTTGAATCATTACAAAAAATCACATTTTGAATGGATAAGTTAGCCCCGTGTGATCCATGGTGACTTCAAGAAGCCGGCCACAGACATTGTATGGCACGGTGAAGCGTCAAGGATAGCTGGATGAGCTACCGGTATTGAGGAACCGAAGCCCGAACAAACCTGCAAAAACCTGCTGCTGAAGCCAGGGTACCGGTCCCCGACCTATAGAGGGCCAATCCCTCCATGACAAAGAAAGAGATACATAGAGCTATTCTGAAGATGGACTTGCAAAGCATCCGGGTACCGGTCCCCGACCTGTCGGGGGACCGGTCCCTCGATTTGGCAAACTGAGATACATAGAGATGATCTTGGTGAAGGCTTGCACAGGAATCGGGTACCGGTCCCCGACTTGTAGGGGAACTGGTTCCTTTTGTTTTAATAGCAAAATTTTTGGGCTATTTTAAATATGTATAGGGGCATTTTTGTCCAATGGGTGGACATGTTAGGAGTCATATAAAGAGGGCAACCACGAAATTGGTATCCCTATTCTCATTATTCTCTCATTTTACATTGTATCACATTATAGAGAGAGCTCAAGGAAGGAGGCTAGGGTTTTCAAGGTAAGCTCCCATGGAGTCTTCATCTTCTTCCTCCTTCTCTTCTTCTCTTATTCAATTGTCTCCATTTCTATGGTAGGCTAGAGAACTCAAGGCTAGGGTCATTCATAAGGTTGTAATTCCTAACTCCTTGTATTGATTTTTATATATGGGTTTGGATAAATACATGATTTAGATGTAGTCTAGTGTATTAGACTTTCAAAGCTTTATATTTCATTCGATTATTTGCCGATAAATAGTCGTATTTCATGTATTGGTACTTGATTGGTCCCGTGAGCTTGGGTGAGATAAGATATACACCGTGTGACAAGCCTTGCTATCGGACAACGCCTTCCATTGAGACGGGTTGTACCGATAAAACGGGTTGTGCTTGACGGCAATAGCGTATGCCACCCGGCGATTCGTGGACACTCCTTGATGATATCCTCTAGAGTCGCAATCTAGGGATATTGATTGTCACGCCCCGGATTTTCAAACCATGTTTTTTTTAATAACATTAAAATACTGTTTGCTTACAAATGGGGACACAAGCATAGATTACTATCATTTAATAAAAGTCTAAAAAAATCAATCACATCCCATTATAAGTTTACCAAAATCCGAGAGTGAGTGCGGAAATATTAAACCATAGTTCAAACCATAGAATGGGTAGAAGAGAAGATGAAACAAAGTCTAAGTCATACATGCCATAAGGTCAAATAACCCACAACCCGGGTATTTCAAATAAGTAGTACATGAACTTCAAAAAGATGTCAAAACGTGCTAGACTCTCAAGGAGCCTCAAGATCTTCCACCAATGGTTTCTTACCTGTAGAACCTAAAAAGAGTGTGCCACGCTAGAGTAGGAGATATCTATAACAAATGATATTACCAATTAACTCGACTCGTGTGTGCCATGAACATAAATGGAAATGCCTATCAAACATCAATGAGCTTCTAAATGCATGGCAATTGATCCAACCTCTATGACCAAGAACAACTAATAAAGGCGATGAGGGGTCAAGCAAGGACCACAAGCCAAGGGTCAATATAGATACGTTCTCATTCCATGATGTTTAACAAAGGACTACTAAACAAGAGCCCAACATGAAAGCATACAAAAGTGTTTATGCTCGTATTAATCAAATGAAGTATAACCATTTTCGCTTCTTGTTACATGTGAGATATGACACCGAGATCCTAGTCAAGGGATCCGTATTCGTAAGTCATTGGAATCCTAGCCAAGGTGTTCCGTATTTATTATCGTTGAGTGACATTGATAGGGCAAGGTTGGATTAATGGCTCGTCAACACATTAATCGAACCTATCCGGTCTTCCCTAATTTACATTGGGAGGGCTCACGTTACCCCCATTGTGCACAATGTCACGGATGGAGCGACTATCCTGAGAGTCCTAGCCAAGGTACTCTAGTCAAGAAATCACAGGCCCATATCATTTTCAACGTGTCAGGGAATCCCTAGCCAAGGTTTCTTCCCATAGTGTTGATACCCGAGAATCCCTAGCCAAGGTTACTTCTCATTGGTGTCCAACACTCTATCTCATGTGTCATAGTGTCCGGGAATCCCTAGCCAAGGTTCCTTCCCTTATTATTGACGCCCGAGAATCCCTAGCCAAGGTTGCTTCTCATTTGGGGCTCAATAATCATTGCATGTGTAATCGACGTCATCAATGAGGTGTATGCGTAGTTACTAACAACAAAACTCAATGTGTAACTATTTATTGTTGGATTGGATTGAAAGATGATATCTAATAACATGATCAACATTTAGCAAAATTCCATGAAATGTGACATACACCATAAATTCACTTGTTAAACC
>NMUG010009224.1:0-11350 GCA_002855965.1 Monotropa hypopitys
CTTTATTAACTTTCTTTTCCAAAATCATTTTATTTAAAAACTCTTTTCCTTTTCAAACCATTCCTTTTATCACATATCAAGACACACAATTATGTTCCAAAGCATTTCTTTAAATCCCTTTACTTTCCAAAACTCTTCTTTTTATCCATTTCTTTTTAAAACTCGTGATCCGTAGGATTTCACAAACTTTTCCCCAAATACTTTCAAAACACATTTTTATACTAGTAAAAGTAGTAACTACTCTAAATTATACAAGTCTAAATTGTATTCACTTGATATGCGACGGATTACCGAATAACTTGTTTGCCCTCCCGGTGAGCCGTAGACGACGGCTGCTCTCCAACACCTATTAATAACCAAAAAGACTCTATAAGAACAATATCGACAATAAATGCATGCTTACTCTTTTACTTCTTTATAAATTCACCTTAAATTCCCAATATAATACTCTCTTATTTCCATAATATTATATATTGAGTTTTTAGCATTAAAATCATTAAAATTATGATTTTCCTTAAAACAATTCCATTTCGGCAGAAACAAAGGATACCAGTATCATAAATACCCGGGATACCGGTATCATAGCAGATGACCTGGATACCGGTATCATGAAAATCCCGGATACTGGTATCATGAAGGATACCCGAGATACCGGTTTCTGGCCAAAACTTGAGATACCGCAGTTTGGGATACCAGTATCCTGACAGTCTGGGATACCGGTATCACAACCTCCTGGGATATCGATATCATGCCCTCTGAGATACCGGTTTCATGTATTTTTCTAGGATACCCTGTATCCAATCCTTTTACAGTATTGGATGAGGAAGGAATAATTGACACTCACGAGACACATCAATTTTCAAAGCTTCCTGAGAATGAGACAGAAAGAAACCCAAACAAAGAAGTTAAAGTCTATCAAAGGAGGAAGAAAGACAAGACCATTCCTGTTGTCCCATTGGCCTCTCCTACTCCTTGTGATGAAGGCTCAGGTAATCCAAGTAACTCTCATAATATATATGCTCTTATGACTAATCTGAGTAACTCTCATGACTTAGATGCTCCTATTGCCATTCGGAAAGGTGTTAGAGTTTGTACTCAACATCCGATCTCTCAATTTGTGTCATATAGTTGGTTGTCTCCTTCCTATAGAGCCTTTGTTTCAAAACTTGCTTCTGTATCTACTCCTGACAATGTCCAGGATGCACTCACTGACCCTCAATAGATCATGAACCTACCTTGCACAAGGCCTTTTAAAGTCGTGCGGGTGTAAAAGCTCATTGGAACATCCCAGTTAAGCGTGCTCGTCCTGGATTAGTCGAAGGATGGGATCCTATTGGAATATCCCAGTTAAGCGTGCTCGTTCTGGATTAGTCCAAGTATGGGTGACCCCCTAGGAAGTCCACTGGGAATTGGTGGCCAAAGTGGACAATATTGTGTAGGGTGGGGGCGTGCGGAGGATATACTTGGAACGAAAGTTCTTGCAGACCATGCGTGAGACGTGTGGAGGATACTTCTTTTGGAGCGGGGGACGCCCCATTGATAATTGTGCATGGATGCACTGTGTGCGGGGCACACAACCTATTGCCTATATGCAATAGATATTTTTAGGGCATGAGATGCTCAAATCTTTTGGAAAGTGGATGCGGTCCAAAGTATATACGTATCACATTTAATTAGATGGAAGTCATTTATTTTTATATCTTCTTTATTAGGTCATGTTGACCAATTTTTTCTTTCCTATTTTATTTCTTTCCTATTCCTCATTATTCCACATTATTTAGTTTCCTAAATAATGACCTTGATTGTATTATAAATATAAAGCTTAGACTCTAATAAAATTCAAGTTAGAAAATTAACAGAAACATCTTAAGGATTCTGTTATCATGGTATTGTAATTGTTATTAGTGCCTACGCACCCCAAGTCGATTTGAATGATCATGCAAAAGGACAATTTTGGGATCGAATGGATGAGATGGTGCAAGGGATTCCTTTGAGAGGAAAGATATTTATAGGCGGTGATTTCAATGGACTTGTAGGCCATATAAATTGAGGGTATGAAACTGTTCATGGTGGCTTTGGTTTTGGCTCCCAAAATGAAGATGAGAAGAGTATTTTAGACTTTGCAGTGATTTTTAACCTTAGAATAATGAGCACTTTATTTAGGAAGAGGGATGAGCATATTATCACTTATAAGAGCGGATCTAATTGAAGCCAAATAGACTACTTCCTAGTAAGGGCCTACATAAATCTTTTTTTCCAATATGCTTTGTCGAGTGCATCGTGTTCTATTATACCTAATAAACTTAAATCTTAATGAACTACCACTTCTAAAGTCAATTTAGGTCTACCCCTTCCCTTAGTGCTACCATCTATCAGCGGTAGCTGGGGCATACTTTGGTTGCTCTCGCCCTTGCAGGTCTAGGGTTCGAGTCTCACCGCGTCCGTGTGCGCTGTGTGAGGCCTTACCACGCTGTGTACAGGGCAGGGTATGCTCCAATGGACCGCTGAGAAGTCCCGGATTTACTCCCTTACGTGTTCTGGGTGGCGTGCGTATGGGGCCCGTCGCGCTTTCGGGTACAAAGCATTTTTTTTTCTATCACTCCTCCTAACTACCGCGTCAATAGGCCTGTGATAGGCATGTTCAAACCACCTTAATATATTTTCTCTTATCTAAGTTTCCAGCGGCGCTACCCTATCATATTGCGAAGGTTTTAGTTTCAAATTCTATCTCGCAAAGTTTTACCACACATCCATCTCAATATTTTCATTTCAGCGACACTTATCTTACTCACATGTTGTTTCTTAGTTGCCCAACACTCTGTACCGTGTAACATGGTTGGTCTTATGGCCGTACGGTAGAACTTACTTGTCATGCCTCATCCCCGGTAACTGTAAAGCCAGTTATCTAAGTATGACACGTGGCGACAGTATACACTAATCAAACACAACTCACTACACGACAACTGAAATAAACCTCTGAATTGATATACATACACTGATGATACAGACTCAAATAAATAAAATCCAGGGCAACATGCCCGATACAACCCAACTCTGATCAACTGCTACAACTCTGAACAATCTGAAAGCAGACTCAAGTGAGAGATAAACATCTTCTCAAAGTACAATAAAGGATAAATAAAAACACACATTGATACTACAACACTAACGAACTACACGACAACAACAGATGAACTGGACTGTGGACTCTAGCTCTAATCACCTAAAAAGAAAAGCACAAGTGTGCATCAGCGACGACGACTGGTAAATACTATAGAAATGCATAATAAAGAAAATTAAAATAGCTAAGGATCACTATTTACAACTCGTGTCTTTTCCTCCAAAAACATTTTACTCAATAAAGAAATCCATTTACTTTTAGAAATCCCAATATTTTATTTCTCTTTCAAAATCCCATTTTCCAATCTATTTTACTTTTAACTCACACCAAAACCTCAATTTCCATTTGAATTACCAATTCCTATTTATCACATTAATCTTGAAACCCAAATTCCATCTCAGTGATCTAATACGACCAACATATCTCAAATCACATCCCATCACAGACACCTTAATAGCCAAGGATCATTAACCGTTGATCAGCGTTAAGACTCAGATATGATCACTTGTGAATATTCGAATAGTTACATCATAATAAACCAAGGGTCGCTCGTTTTCCTGCCCCAGCGATAAGGACTAATAATAGTTGGCGCCTCTGCGCATACATAATGTACCTCTGTGCAATGCACCCCGGTGCATAAACCCAATAGTACCCCGTGTACTATAGCAATGCTATTTAGGCACGATCCAAGACTTTATCTCAATGGATAAAAACGCTTTTCTTTACTTTCTTATTCTCTTTTCCAAAATCCATTTTCAATATTTCTATAAACTCTTTCAATGTTGCCAAAACCCATTTCTTTTAAAACTATCTTTAAAGCCCTTATCTCTCTCATAAACCATTTTTTTAATCATTTTACCAAAAATCTCTTATATATTAAAATAGTCCTTTTCATCCTTTTATTTCCAAAATCATGTGATCCATAAATTTCAACCATTTTCCCCAACACATTTCAAAACACTCATTTTGTACTAGAAAAAGTACTAACTCATCTAAATTATACAGACCTATACACCTGAATATGACGAGCTACTGAATAATTTGCTTTCCTTCCCGCTGTGCCGTAGATGACGGCTCTCCAACACCTAACAAAAACCCCAAAATGCTAGTATAAGATACTGCTAGCAATAACCTACTGTTCTTTAATTAAAAAACCCAAGATTGTGATTTTTCCATAAATTCACTATTTTTTCCGAAGCACCAGATTACCAGTATTAGCAAACTCCGAGGTACCAGTATCATGAAGGATACCCGGGATACCGGTTTCTGGCCAAAGACAAACTGGGATACCGTAGCTCGGGATACTGGTATCCTGACAGACTCGGATACCGGTATCACAGAGCGTGTCCTTGTTGTCATATTTTATATTCAAAAAATGGTTTGAAAATCCAGGGTGTGACAACTTGGTATCAGAGCTTTAGGTTTCAAAAACTTAGGCCTTTGGGGAGACATTTAGCCTCTATGGGTGCATTGATGCATTGGTTTCATGTGATGTGTTTGGAGTGCTTGTGTGTGCATTGCATGAGGTATCTATATTTTTATAAATAAACCTAGGGGATCACTTCTTAGAAATTCTCGTCCTGTGTCCTAGAGTGATGCATATCCTCTAGTTGACCCCTTGGATTGATCTATTGTCCCTTGTTGAGTTTTGACTCAAATTTGTTGATTTTGGGTGGTCCTTGCCTCCTATTCGAGATGTGGACCTATGATTTCTAAGTCTTACATTGGTCTTTGTCCTTGGTTGATCCTTGCCTTGACTTCAAGAAGTGGATCTTGTTTGTGACTGTTTGGTTGGATGTTCCATGGTCCTTGCCTCATTATTGAGATGCGGATCCGAGGCTTCAATGCCTTAAATTGGTCTTGGTGTCTTGCCTTGGGCATACACTTCACTCCTATATCACTGTCTGTGTCTTGCCTCGTCTTCGAGAAATGGATCTTGTGTGTGATTATTCGGTTAGATCATTTAGGTTCTTGCCCTCCTAGTTGAGAATGTGAATCCATCCTGGGGTCTTGTTGTTGAACCCCGATTCGTGCCATGTAAGTCCAAGAGGTGAAGCCTAGAAGATTAATTGGTTTGTCACTCCTTGGGGGAGTCTGATCTGATTTTGGATATTTGGGTTGAACGCCTGACCTTTGTCCTGGGATTGTGTTTGAGCACGTGTGTTGGGTGGAGACCAACTAATGAATGAGTCCAGTGTAGCTAAATTCCTTCTAGTTAAGTGTATGGGTAAGTTGTCCCCTTTGGCAGTGTTGCCCTTAAGGAGTGGGTGGCCAAGGAAGGACTAAGCGGCATCATGTAGTATTTATTGATTGGTTAGTGGGTACAGTACCTATGTGATGATGAGAAATCTTAGTTGGGAGAGGAAAGCTACGGGTGAAATGGTGGTGTTAGCCTTCGGGAGAGTGGCGGATGGAAGGAGTGTGTTGGCATCCGAACATTTAAGAGAGATGAAATTTATTTTGGATTTGAATGGTGTTGGGTTGTGGTTTGAACCTAGAGGTTATGATAGTGTGGATGATCCACCTTGATGTATCTAAGCTATGAATTGAAGCCTTGATAGGTTATGTTCCTTGTTGTAAAGGATGAAGTTTCTTGAGGTTTGAGAGTGTTGTGCTTGCATTATATTGGACAACCGCATTTGACTTGATAATTTAAGGTGGTACGTCTAATGGTTATGAGAGTTCCTGGCATTCACGGTATGAGTTTGATGGAAATGTGGTTGTGATTAAGGAAGTTAGAGTGGGAATACTAAGATGATAGTTGAGGTAGTGGAGAAAAGAAGAGGTTGAGGCCACCTGGTAATGAAAGGCCCCAGTAGAGGTGAATTTGTGTTTATCTCGTACCAGAGTTATGGAAATAATATGAGGAGAATCATAACCTGATGAGGACTGGAAAATGGAAACGTGAGTGTCAGTGATGAATAGGAGCAAGTGGTCTAAATGAATTATTCTTGTCGAGCTTGTGTGACCTTGGTGGAACGAATGAGATGGTGTTAACCGTATTACAGGTATATTGTGATTCAGTTGTAATGGGCATGAAATCTGTTGATGTGGATGAGAAACCTTTTGGGACTTTACCTTCAACAAGAAAATGTATGAGTTGAGTTGAAAGTAGAGGCGGTGATTTAATCTGGAAGGATGTGGTCATTCTCTAGATCTGTCTTGTGTTGCTGAACCATGGTTGTAGTTGAAATAGTTCAACTCTCTTTCCCATTCTAGGGAAACTGGATCATTAATAGCCAATGCTTGACATCTAATGTATCTATTCTTGACTTGTCGTCATTGTTGTTCTGTCTTGATCGGCTCATATTCACGTTTGTCATCATTGTCTACTCCACTCTAGTTGATGGAGAGTAGAAGAAATTGACCTATTGTAGGTCATTTGGGATTTGATTGTTTGGTGTCTCACTTTGTGTTCTCTTCCGATGCGAACTTCCTGACTTATGTTCCCCATTGTCTAAGGCATTTCATTCCCTCACGATTGTTTGTGATAGGAGTTCTAGAGAGGGTACTTGTTGTTTGCGCTCTTCTTCTAAGAGAATCCAAGTCAACAGGAGTCCTTGGTGTTTGTAGTCTACCATTTGAGAGTGTCATTCCATTGTGAGGAAGAGGTGTTAGTGGTGGTTTATGTGAAGATGTATTCAGGGTGAGTATCATTCCTTTGTGAGAATGAGTAACTGTGTGGTTTGGGGTTGGTTTATGAGGTGTTGTTTTGGATGTCGTGCAAATTCATTGTGAGAATAAATTAGAGAGTGTGTGTGTGCCCTTTTGTTGACTACACCGACATATATGTTTGGACTTGACCAGGTGAGTTGTCGGCGTCCTGTGGTGTAGGGATGACCTGACAGAATTGACCTGAGAAGGCGACTAGCCAGTGCATCTCAAATCAAACTTTCAGTAATCATTCTGGTACCGCACTAGGTGAGTGTACGGAGTTAGCCTTGTGTGTGGTGTAGATGGTGATGGTCTGTATGTGATCAGTGAGAGTGTAAAGTTCATCAAGAAGTATGAGGCATGGTTCAATTTGGTTTCTGCTTGAAGGGAGGGGGTTGAAAGCACTGTCATTAGACGTGAGAAAAGAGTCCATGTGTCAGTTTTCACTGTCAAGTGGTGACCCCACTTTCCAGAAATTTCTTTCATGTTATCGGATTCTTTTAAGGTGGATGATGTTTCATCATCCCAAGTCTCGTCATTTCATTGGATTCTCTGCTTCTCTATCGACACATGTGGTTGTTCAAGTGTAGAGTTCTGCACTCCCTTAAAGTTCATCTGTTTTTGGTGTTCTCGATGTTCCTGTGTGTTATCTTGCATCAGTGACACCTGGAAGTTTTGATGCAACTCGTAGTCTATATTGTTAATTAGTGGGGAGTGTGAGATGGATCCTTCTTTAGTGGGCGTCCCAATGGTACCCATATCTGTGTACCCTCTGTTTGTTATGAATATAGCCCATGTTTGATCCTCGGGAAAATTCTCCATAATCTTGAATTCAAGATCTTTAAGTGTTCTTCAATGTCACGTAAAGTACTCCACTGGTTCTTTTGGAAACATTGGCCAGGATGGGTAAAAGAAATTGTATGATGCTCAGGAACCCTGATACCTTGTGTATTCCTACGCATACCCTGGTCCTACTGAAATTTTGAGGACGAAATTCTTTTAAGGTGGATGAGATGTAGCGACCCAGAAATTCAATTGTATATCTTTTAAATTTAAAATTCGGTTTGGGAGCCAATATTGAAAATTGGCAAAGATGGAAGAATTGGTATATCTTATTTTTGGAAATGTTGAAATATGTTTAGAGGCCAATGTTGGGAATAAATACGATTTATAGACTTGGGTTCACATCTTGATGTTTGAAAGTTGGCTTAGGAAGGGTAGAAAATGTTTGGCAATGCTTGGTATGATGTTGGTGTGATTTGATTAAAGTGGGATAATCATGTAAGTGGTTGGTATGTGGTTGCCTTCTATTCTACCGAAAAGAGGGGTCTGTTCTACCAGTAATTCGCGTATTAAAAATCTAAGGGTATTTTGGAAAACCTTCATAAGTATAAATACTCACTTAAGTCCTACCCTAGGTCATTTTCTTTCACTCACTCCGTCCTCTCTCAGCCACCAGACGGTTCTGGTAAGTTCTATCTCTCTCTCTCACTTGTCTCTTGCATCTCTCTCTCTCTCTCTCTCTCTCTCTCTCTCTCTCTTTGCTCATTTGAGCTTGAGTTCTTCCTCAATCTTTTAGAGTGGAGTGTCCTCTACACATCCATCCACGTTTTGAGGATAGATTCAAAGAGTCCCCACCTAGGGTTGGGAGCAAGTCCTCATCAAAGGTAGAGTTTTCTATCTCAAGTATCCCTCTTGTTGGTTTTCTCCTTTCCTTCTCTGAAATTACTAAAAGAATAAGGCTATTTTTCATAGTGAAGTTGGTGGGTCTTGTGAACCCTTCAATTTCTTGAGGGTTTGTGTTCATTTGTACCTCATTGAGCTTCTCATGGCTTTAATCTCAAGATCCCCAAATCAATTTTAAAAAACCCTATTCTTGTCAAAACCTAGATTTTGGGTCTTCATGAAATTGACCAAGTTGGTTGAGTATTGTGGGTCCTATGTACATCAATAGGCTTCACTTGAGTTTAATTTTAAAATCCCCCAAATTAATTTGATGAATCCCCAAAATTTTATAAAACCCTAAATTTGGGTCTTCTTGAAATGGAGAAATTAACTTCAGGAAGGTAGAAATTGGTTTTGGAAAAATGGTCCTATGACCTTATTACTTAAACTTTGAGAATTGGAAATCTATTTTGATAAAAATCATGTTTTGGGTCACTTGGAAAGATTAGGAGGAATGGATGCTCTAGTCTAATGAATTAATTGAATGAACTTTTAATTGGCATAAACATGATAGATGAATTGGGTTGGTTATTACTTACATTCGGGAATTTCGTTCCCTGAGTGGATTTGCACCCACGATATTGCGCAATGGGGGCTTGAATTGGACCTCCCGACGGGTCGGGTAATACGAAGAACTTTACGGGTAGCTTAGTTGACGAACTTCTACTGCAGAATTAGCCGAAACCTAATAAGTCTTATAATTGAAAGATAATTGTGATACGTGACTGCCTTAATTTCGTTAAGGTTGAGAAGATGCGGAACTTGATGTTGACTCCCTTAATTTCGTTAAGGTTGATAGGATAAATGGAAAATAATAATCTCCTTGATTTCGTCAAGTTGAGCATTTTGGAAGAAATTCTAACGAATGGATAAGAATTAATATCTTTGGAAGGAAAAGGAAACTGTTTTGAAAAGGAACTTCTTGATATCGTCAAATTGTGGGGGGGGGTGGAAAAGTTTTATGAATTTGATAAATTGGATATTTTGGAAAGAAAAGGAATTGGAAATGGTATTAAGAATCTAATGGTTTTAAAGATATGAAAATGGTCCTCATTGCATGCATGCCTTACTTTTCTCCTACTTGCATCTCTTGTCCCAATTGTAGGGATATTTGGTCATAGATTATCTCTACTAGGCTTTTGCCTAACCCTCTATTTTTATGTACGGATCCCCTAGCCTAAATTGGAGGAATTGGATGCCATCATCCGTGCTTTGGAGCTTGGACTTCATCATTTGATCATTGGTATCCATCTTTATTTACTTGGTGTTTTTCTTAAATTCATGTACCCAAACTTGGTTTATTAAGGACTTGTATAACTCTTTTCAAAACTTCATTTGCTTGTATGGTTGTATTTCCATGCATGCTTTACTTCCGCACCTTGGTTTGATGGTTTGGGTAGGAGTTTTAATACTTGTCCTTGTTGTCATATTTTATATTCAAAAAATAATTTAAAAATCCAGGGTGTGACAATGATAACCCCGGCCATATTATAATTAAGAAAAGAAAAGACTGAATTTGTATTGAATATATTGAATCACAGACTTTACATCATTATATAGTGCTATGCTAAACATGAGAAAGGAAACAAAACTCCTAAGGTAATGCTATACAAAAGGAATGTTATACAAAAGGAAACGGTTGACTAACATAATGCCTATACAATGAAAACATAATTAGAGGGATATGCAATCCCTTAATAGGATACAATATAATATTCTCATACACACCCTCAAACTCACGATGATTGCATAAAAATCATTGAGAGTTTGTCCAATAAGAACTGGAAATGGGCAGCGGTGTGAGTCTTTGTGAAGAAGTCAGCGAGCTGAAGATCTGAGGGAACAAATGGTAGAGAAAGAGTGCCAGTTTGAAGATGATGTCGAGTGAGGTGACAGTCGATCTCAATATGCTTGGTGCGCTCATGAAAAACAGTATTGTGAGCAATCTGAATGGCACTTTTGTTGTCACAATAGAGAGGAGTAGGAGAAGACTGAGGAGCATCCAAGTCGGAAAGAAGCCAATGAAGCCAGATAATCTCTGCGGTGGCATGAGTCATAGCACGATATTCAGCCTCAGCAGTAGACCGAGCAATAACAGATTGTTTCTTGCTAATCCAAGAAATGAGAGAGTCCCCAAGAAATACACACATGCCTGAGGTAGACTTGCAGTCCATAATATCCCCAGCCCAGTCAGCATCAACATAAGCATGAAGTTCTAATGAAGAAGTAGAGGATAAGAGAAGACCGTGAAATATCGTGCCTCGAACATATCGCAGGATACGTAGTAAAGCTGTCCAATGAGTGGTCCGAGGAGCAGAGATAAATTTGCTTACAATATGTACAGCATAAGCCAGATCTGGGCGAGTCACAGTTAGATAAACCAAACAACCAACAAGCTCCCGATATAGAGTTGGATCATCCAACGATTCCCCATCAGTTGAAGCAAACTGAGCATGAAGTTCAATCGGTGTAGCAGATGTTTTGGAGTCAGTAAGACGAGCCCGATGAAGGATCTCATTTGCATACTTAGCTTGAGACAAGAAATAGCCTTTGGGAGAGTAAGCAACTTCAATACCAAGAAAATAACGCAAATACCCCAAATCTGTCATCTTGAATGTATCAAACAAGTGTTGTTTGACATGAGCAATAGCAGCAGAATCAGATCCAGTAATTATCATATCATCCACATAAAGAAGCAAGATAACAAGTCCATTGGCAGTGCGAAGAAGAAATAATGCTGAATCGTGAGCACTGGGAAAGAAACCAAGTTGAGTGACCACGCCCTAGAAGCGATCATACCAAGCCTGAGGGGCCTGTTTAAGGCCATACAAAGCTCGCCGAAGGAGACAA
>NMUG010009225.1:0-11352 GCA_002855965.1 Monotropa hypopitys
TATCTCTTTTCTAAATCCGTGACAATAACTTAGACCACCAAATCTAAAGTTAAAGGCTGGCGTCCTACCGCTAAAACCCGTCTTCTACTACAAATCTCTTGCTTTGACTTACAAAACAAACAAACCGTCTCTGTGGATACGATCCTGGACTTACCAGATATTATGCTAGCTCCGACAAGTGCCCTACGCTTGGGGTTGCCTTTGTCACAATAATAACAGACACACAAAATAGCTAAGCAATGGGAATATTCCATCTTCGAATTGGTACCCCCACAAAACTTTTGGCCTTCAGAGTACTCTTCAACATACCCGGAGACATAGTTGTGGAGCCTGTACCTCCGAACTTCGATTTCAACAACATCGACGATAACACCCTTATAATCCCTATGATTCAGATTTTTGAGGCCAGAATCAGATTCCCCCTACATCCATTCTTCCGTCGTTTTTGCCATTATATGGGACTTCACCCCAAACAAATATCAACCATTATGGTTCGCATTGTGATGGGAGTGAATGCCCTCAATGAGATTACAAGGTCTCGAATGACCATCGATGAAATCTTCTACCATTACACAGTAAACCGTACAAGCTATCGAATCTGGTATTTCAAAAATAGGAAGGCCAAGGGGAGACTCATTGAAGCCATCCCTAACTCTGAAAAGGGCGCTGAAGAAGATTTATTCATTGTCACGGGCAATTGGGAATTTTATGAGGGAGCCCCCCAAGATGATCCTATCCCCCGCAAAAACGGCTATCCCTGCCAGTCTGACCGATTGTTTGTTCACATTTTCCCTCAATCTTCACTCCAATACATCCTATTTACTGACTAACTTCTTTCTTTGCAGCTGCTCCTGCCATCAACCGAAGATCTTCCAGAAACAGAGAATACTTGGAAAATGAGGTAAACACAGCCCTCAATCACACAAACGAACTAGGTCAGATGCTTGACCGGGCCATCCACAACCTGCTCCAATACGTGCCCCATTACCGCAGTTATCGGGGAGCATACCAACCTCAATTCGTCCCCCAAGTGTCCCCTGATCCTCCTTCCCCCCCAGCACATGTCGTAGGAACATTGGTCGCTGACACCTCAGCTAGTGCTCGTGGTAAGTCAATCGTTGCGATAACCCCTTCCGCTGAAGCGGGCTCTTCTTCCCGAGCATGAGAACAAGTTCCATCCCCCCAACACACCATGTCTTCATTTGACTTCAATTCTATGGCATCTGGCATGCTGCCCCTTCCGGCCCGCAGAGGCCGAGGAATCACTATAGGGCGTACCCGCACTGATACGCAGATAGCCCCCATTAGAAGGACTGATGCCACTACTTCCACCGCTCAAATATCAACAACTATCAGCTCTGTCGCACTTCCATCCAGCCCTCAAGCGAGAACAACAACAACCACCACAACTTCTCCCCTAACAAGCCAACTCTCCACTTCTACTGTCCTAACCTCGAGCACCATTGTCGCAGATCTTCCTCTGACAACCGTTTCACTCTCGACAATGCAAGTTGATGTTCTACCGCCATCCCCCAAAAGACGCCGCATAGACGACTACATCCCTGAATATGTCAATGAGAGCCTCTTTGCTAACGACCCTTCTGAGCCTCACATATGGAAGCCTCTGCTTTGCAAGGGAGGGAGCACACGAAGAGTGCTTACTGGAGATTCGATTGCTGATCTTGCCATTGCTGTTGGCCTGGCTGAAGCACTACTGCTGCCTAAGGACATGATCCAGGAGCAGAATGCTGAGGGTGTGACCCTTTATGAAAAAATTCTCTTTAATTCAATCAAGGTACATTGTTCAATCTTTTCCTTCTTCTCTAGGTACCTGGAACTTAACTTTCAACTTTGATTTCCCTTCATTTCAGACCGTTCAATGCGCCACCCTGCTAAAGCGGCAATTGGATGAAACATCTGAGGCCACCAACCGCGAAGCTTCCACGGTGGTCAAGCTCATGGCTAAGGTCTCTGAGGCCCAGAAGAAGGCTGAATTTTGGAAGAACTTGGATTTCCCACAGACGGTGACAATTGTCGACGGTGATAATTTTCACTATCGTTGAGTGCTTCTGTTGATTTGAACTTAAGATTCTTTCCTTGCGAAATTCCTTGCTGTTATCCAATCTCGCCTGAACTCTCTACAACCAAAGGAAACAGTTAGAAGACCCCCCACCACTGTGGCTTGGAAGGCCCTCCGATGATTAAGTTAGTCCCAAATGGAATAACAAAATCCTTATCGAAAGAGAGGAAAAAATAGAGAATGTGTGTGACCGTACCTTTCACAGGTGAAGAAAATTGCCTTTTGTATCTCTTCTCTCCTCGTTAATGGTGACCTTCCAACTCCTTGATTTCTCATCAAAGAGGGGAAATGAATATGGACAGAAGACTCCTCGTCTTCAGTCCCCATTACATCTCTACAAATTCTTCTCTTAATCAGATCAAAACGTTCCCTCTGACAGTATGAACATAATACGTACATTTATGGTCATAGACTGGCCAATTAATTCTCAGGCGCATTTCTCCCGCGCTGAAGATGATTGCTGCACGTACAACCCCCGCGCTGATTCACGTAAAACTTACCTCGCCCGTGTGATCCACCCCGCACACCCTTACAACCGCACTACCAGGATAGCCTTCTCGGCCCAATCCTGACTGTGCTGCAAGCAATTAGGTGCATGAGCTGGATATATCACCTCGGCTAAGGTCTCAACATTAATCCTTTCATACTTATTCCAACTAGATCACCCATAATCTGACAAGAATGTCCCTAAACAGGTTCTTCCCTGTTGGACATGTTATCAGCTCATCATAGATAATCTAATCAGCAATGTCAATACTCCCAAGGGACACCCCGCGCAGATGTGCTAATTTTATAGAGATGACCTTATCCGCGGTGCCAATCAAGGAAATATGACCTTTTCATCAAACTCAGTACTGCTAATACTCTGGCCGCACTAAATAACTTCACCAACTGATAAATCTGTACTGCCACGTGTCATCTTACACTTTACCCCTCCACAGTTTTGAAAATCCACTTTGTGCCAATGACATTGGTGTGAGATGGTCTCGGGACTAAGTACCACATGTAACGACTCGTATTTTATAAGTATTTTCGGAATTTAATTCGTGCCTTGATTCGATTCATAAATCTTTATTCATATTAATCTCAAAATCTTATCATAATTTTGAGGTGGTTGACCCTAGTATGTGGTAGAAAATTTGATTACGAATCCAACGTGACTTGAATCATGTCAATCGGAGTTTGGACGGGAAAGTTATGGCCAAAACATTTCAAGATCATCCTTGAAAGCCTCTTATATTTCGATATGTAGGGTAGGCATTTCGATATAAAATGCATTATGCTCGTTTTCCCTTCTTGTTCATTTCGATATGCCATAGGAACGTATATCGAAATAATGCTTAGTGGTTCATCTATATCGAAATGATGTACATTTCGATATGTATAGGTCCTTTATTTTGATTCCATTTCGATATAAAATGTTCACTGGTCAAATTTCCTTCTTGTACATTTCGATATGTATATGCCCCTTATATATCGAAATGATGTGTTCCTTGCATATCGAAATATATCCCCTCTTATATTTCGATATGTCCCTTAGATAAATTCTATCAGTGTGATTTCTATTTCGATATGCATTACATGTACATCGAAATATGTTCACGGATAAGAGTGGTCCGAGAGGCCCTACATTTCGATATGTAGGGCAGCACATATCGAAATGATGCACGTTTAGAGGTTGGTAGAGGTGAGTATATTTCGATATATGCCTTAGTATATATCGAAATATAGTGTCCAGACAGCTTCGTTGGGAAGAAAGTTTAAGGGTATTTTTGTCCGTTTTGGATCTGAGTATATATATATATATATATTTGTGCTTCCTAATGAAACCCTAAGAGATCCATTTAACTCTAACCCTCTCTCACACGTTTTCTCTCTCTACCTCCCTCCATTATATCTCTCTCCCTTCTCTCTAACTTTCAAGGGGCTTCTAGGCCTCCATTGAAGAAACACCAAAGAGGAAGAGTGTTCCCCGCATCAAGGGCTTCCCAACAAGCCACTTTGCGAAGCAATCTACCGAATCCGAGTTTCTAGGGTTTGCTCCAAGCTTCAAAGGTAGGGTGATATCCATCTCTAGTAAGGTTCTATGTTATGCTCTCTCTTCTTCTTTCTTGAAATCTAGTCATTTTTGTGTAAATTTTGTATATGCATATTTGTGTGAAATTGACCTAGGTTTTAAGGTTCAATTATGAAATTGATGGTCCTAATAGAGTTCCTATGGTCTTATATGCATTGTACTTGAGTCAATTTCATGTTGGAACAAATTGTGTAAAAAAACCCAAATCCTTGCATGAACCCTAACTCACAAATTGGGGCTATGGTCAATTAGAGGTCCTTTGGTTAAATTGACATTGGATATATAAAATTGAGCCTAAATAAGGCTTAACAGATGGGTTTTTGGTAGGGGTCATGTTTTATGGAAATTTGTCGCACATTGCACCATGTTGCGTAAATTGAAATTGAAATCGAATTAATCATGATTACGTGGACCCTTGAATATAACGAATGACCTTGGTGAAATTATCAACGGGAATGTACTTGATCTTTAGGGATTCCCGAGTTCAGATAACTTGTAACAATGATATGGTATTGATATGTTCTTATGCGGGAATGTACTTGAGTTTTAGGGATTCCCGGAGTGGTCGCTCCACCCACGACTTTGTGCACAAAGGGGGCTACGTGAGCCCTCCCAGCGGCCTTTGGGGAAGACGGTTTAGGTTGGTTTAGTGTGTTGACGAGCCACTATCTCATCCTTACCCTATCTATGTTACAAATGATAAGTTGATGAATACGGAATGTACTTGATCTTTAGGGATTCCGGGATTCATGCCACCTTGGCAAGTTATGGATGAATGCAGAGTGTACTTGACCTTTAGTGACTCCGGGACTCATGCCATCTTGTGAGCCATGAATGTATACGGGATGTACTTGATCTTTAGGGATCCCGAGACTTATGAAAATGATAACAAAATACTTATGGGATACACTTGTAATGGAATCCCCTTGTTCATAACACTTTGAGAGTATTGGAATAAATATGAAGTCACTAATGGAACATTGAAATGGGAAATGAGAACGATTAATGTGTACTTATGTGGATACTTGATTCTAGTGTCCTTGGTTAACATTCTCACTTCTATGTTGTCTTGTAGAGTCACATTGTAGATGTCGGATCATTGCCTTGCATTGTCTCATGCATATTGCTTATATCTTTTTGTACATTCACGCACTCGCTCACACTAGCCTAGGACATGCTAGTTGATAGATATTTCCCTAGTTTAGCGTTACACGCTCTTTTTTAAAGGTTCTGTAGGTAAGAAACCAATTTTGGAGGATCTTGAAGCTCCATAAATCTTTGGAAGATTTGATGTCATTTGGGAGGATTCTTGCATTTTCCTTTCTTTGAGTTAGCCCACTTGGGTTGTAATAGAAGTATTAGTTTTGTAATAACTTGGCTAGACCTCTCTCTTTTGATTCTATGTGTTGGACTTCTTGGACTTGTTCTCTTTTGTTTATTTCCGCATTCACACTCGGATTTCTTTGTAAGTTTGGAATGGGATGTGTTTGGTATTTAGACTTGTTTTAAATTGTGATGAGCCATGCTTGTTTTCCCATTCATAAAGTAATTCAAAAAAATGGTTTAAAAATCTAGGGCGTGACAATTTGGTATCAGAGCTTTCGGTTTCGAAAACTTAGGCCTTTGGGGAGACTCATAGTCTCTATGGGTTGCATTGAGTTTAAATTTGCATCATCTAGCATGTATGTGTAAGCATTTGAGCATGCATTGGCAATGATCCATAGGCTGATGTCAGTCAAGGGAGAAATTTACATACATTGTTCCATTTTTGGGTTGTAACCTTGTTTGTCGATTCCATTGACTATGAGAATCCTTTTCTTGATATGATTGAGTTTACTTCTCCTTGATTGAGACTTTACATAGTTGATTGAACTATTAACTCGAGCCTTGTCATGTGCTCTATTGTTATTGTATTCATGATTTTTTTGTAGAATGCCTCCACGTCATAATATTGCTTTGGGAAGAGATCGTAGGAACAACGTTCAGGAGGCACATAGCGAGGAGGTCGACGATCATCGAGCAGGTGTGGAGGACGGTGCACCTCCCGTTATTCCGGTTCCTGCTCCGGAGGGGCTTGTCGCTCCTGGCCAGTTCGCTCGAGAGCTTGCGGCCGCCATGGTCGAAGCTAGTCGGGGATTTGCTGCTCCTAGGGATAATGCGGGTAACCGTACCCTTGACGCTTTGTGAGAATTCAGGAGGATGGATACTCCCAAGTTCAGTGGGGAAGGTGATCCGCTCGAGGCTGACCATTGGTTAGTAAGGATTCGGAGGGTGTTCGACACCTTGGGCATCACAGAGGATAAGTTGCGTATTACTTTTGCGTCCTACCAGCTTTCAGGAGAGGCCATTCTATGGTGGAGTTCTATTGTGGAGATGAGACGCGGGCTAGTCTTCTCGCCAGTGGAGATGCTGATCCACAGGCTATTATGGATCCTATCAGTACCATGACGTGGGCTGACTTCTTGGCTATTTTCGAGAATCAGATTTTCCAGAGAGCTACAGGGATCATGTTAGGGAGCAATTCGAGCATTTGGAACAGGGGACTATGTCTGTGTCCCAGTACACCTTGAGATTCCAGACCTTGTCTCGATTCGCGACGGATTTAGTCAGTTCGGAAGAGCGAAAGTGTAAAAGATTTGAGAAGGGTCTTCATCCTTCTATTCAGCAGATGGTTATGGGTCACCGGATTCGAGTCTTCGCCGATCTTGTGGATTGTGCTAGAGCGGTTGAGCCCAAGAGGGACTATCAGAAGAGGGACTTAGCTTCGAGGGCAAAGGTGTGGGAACCGCTCCGACAGGGTTCCAATTCCAGTTCTTCTTCTTCAAGCAGCTTCGGAAGGAAGCGGCAGCGGGAGTAGTCTCGCTTTTCTATGGGTCAGAGATCTCAAGCTAGTTCAGGCTCGGTGCAGGGTCCGATGGTATGTCATCGATGTCATCAGCCAGGGCACGTGAGAGTGGATTGTAGAGCACCAGTTTGCTATGATTGTGGCCAGGCGGGCCATGTGGTTAGAGATTGCCCAGGGAAGGGCAGCGGTCGTGGTGATGTGAGGCCACAGCAGCAGCAGCAGTAGCAGAGGAGTGGACAGCAGTGTCCACACCAGTCAGGACCTTCTGGCTCGGTCCAGGCTTCTCGCACTGGAGGGGTTCAGATTCCCACCAGACCTACACATCAGTACCAGCATAGAGGAGGACACCAGCAGGGTCCGACGACCCAGGGCAGAGTTTTTGCCATCCCAGCCACTCCTACATCATCAATGTCCCACCAGCAGCCGGAATCCTCAATCGTCCGGGGTATGTTTCTTGTTTATAATTATTGGGCCAGTGTATTGTTCGATTCGGGTGCATCACATTCATTCCTAGTAGCATCTTTTGTCCGTGCATTAGAGTTAGACCTGGACGTTCTAGATCCGCCTATGTTCGTTGACACTCTGGTTGGAGGCCATGTTCGCTTAGATCGCGTGTGCAGAGACTGTGAGTTGACTCTCGAGGACCACAGGTTTACCTTTGATTTCATTGTCCTGGAAATGTCTGAATTCGATCTGATTATAGGGATGAATTGGTTGTCTACCTTCCATGCCCACATTGATTGTCATCGGCGTAGAGTGCGATTGTTCTCTCTAGGAGGAATTTATTTCTATGTGTATGGTGACCGAAAGGAGTCCATTGATTCTTCCTTCTATGATCCGAGGGAGCGCGATTCAGTTAGTTGCATGTTGTCCAGTCTCAGTCTCGACGACGATTCTTCTCTACGTGGGGAGTTACCCCCAGTTGTTTGCGAATTCCCAGACGTGTTTCTGGCAGAGTTGCCCGGTTTACCACCTAGGCGAGAGGTGGAGTTCTCTATCGATCTGTTGCCTGGTACGTCTCCGATTTCTATACCACCTTATCGATTTGTGCCGGCAGAGTTGCGGGAGTTGAAGTCCCAGTTGCAGGAATTGTATGAGTTGGGTTTCATTCGGCCTAGTTCTTCACCTTGGGGTGCGCCGGCATTGTTTGCAAAGAAGAAGGACGGTTCTTTACGATTGTGCATTGACTATCGGAAATTAAATCGAGTTACTGTGAAGAATAAGTATCATATGCCTAGGATAGACGATTTGTTTGATCAGTTACGTGATTCTACTTGCTTCTCCAAGAATGATTTGCGTTCCAGTTATCATCAGTTATTGGTACGGGCAGAAGATATTCCGAAGACTGCATTTCGTACCCGTTATGGCCATTATGAGTTTGTGGTCATGCCATTCGGCATGACAAACGCTCCAGCCACGTTCATGGATCTCATGAATCGTATCTTTCGTATCCACCTTGATCGTTTCGTAGTAGTGTTTGTTGATGATCTTCTTATCTACTCTGCATCAGAGGAGGAGGAGCATGTTCATCTACGGGGTGTGTTAGAGTTGCTGCGAGAGCACCATTTGTATGCCAAGCTTAGCAAGTGTGAGTTTTGGCTTCCGGAGGTGAAGTTTATTGGTCACGTCGCATCACGGGGAGGTGTCTCAGTTGATCCTAGCAAAGTGGATGTTGTTTCTTTGTGGCCGCGTCCACAAAGTGTGTTCGATGTTCGCAGTTTCCTTGGGCTAGCCGGTTACTACCGATGTTTTGTTTTGGACTTCTCACGATTAGCCGCTCTTATGACTCGTTTGACCCGTAAGGGTGTTCCATTTGCTTGGGATTGGTTACTCGGTTTACTGTGATGATTCACACGATGGTTTGGGTTGCATCTTGATGCGAGGAGGAAAATTCATTGCGTATGGTTCGAGGCAGTTGAAGAAACATGAGAGGAATTACCCGACGCATGATTTAGAGCTTGCCGACATCGTTTTTGCATTGCAGATGTGGAGGAACTACTTGTACGGCGAAAAATTTGAAGTATTCTCGGATCACAAGAGCTTGAAGTATCTTTTCACACAGAAGGAGTTGAACTTGCGACAGAGACGGTGGATGGAGCACTTGGAGGATTACGATTTCGAGCTACACTATCATCCGGGTAAGGCTAACGTCGTGGCTGACGCGTTGAGTCGGAAACTTTGTCATCTTGCTAGTCTAGCCGTGCATGGTTGGAAGTCCATGGAGGATTTGGGTCCGTTCGTATTGCATGCCGAAGAAGTTGGAGAGCAAGCCACGTTGTGCAATTTATTTATTCATTCGGAACTATCACGTTGGGTTATTGAGGCCCAAGCCGATGACTCAGAGGCTTCGGAATTTCGAGCAAAGTTTCTTAGCGGGGATGCGCGTCAGGGATGGATGATCCACGCCTATACTAGTTTGCGTTTATGTGGTCGATTGTTTGTTCCTTCGTATTGCTGTGGAGATATTCTGTACGAGTTTCATCATTCGCCTTTAGCTGTTCATCCAGGAGGCACGAAAATGTATCACGATCTTCGATGTCAGTTTTGGTGGTCGGGAATGAAGAGAGACGTAGCCGTGTTCGTGTCCAAATGCCTTACTTGCCAGCAAGTGAAGGCCGAGCATCAGCGTCCTGCCGGTTTGCTTCATCCATTACCTATTGTCGAGTGGAAATGGGATAACGTGACGATGGATTTTGCTTCGGGTTTTTCTAGATCACCAGGTGGTCAAGATGCTATTTGGATTATCGTTGACCGTTTGACGAAAATCACTCATTTCTTACCGATTCGGGTTGCTCAGTCTGTCGATTCGTTAAGCCATCTGTACATTCGGGAGATTATTCGACTTCACGGAGTTCCGTCTTCTATCATTTTCAACAGAGATCCTCGATTCACTTCACGCTTTTGGCGCAGTTTGCAGGCTTCTCTTGGTTCGAAGCTGATGTTCAGTATCGCTTTTCACCCTCAGAGCGACGGTCAGTCAGAGCGTACGATATAGATTCTGGAGGATATGTTACGAGCATGCGTGTTGGACTTTCAAGGGAGTTGGGTAGATCATGTGTCATTGATCGAGTTCGCTTACAACAATAGTTATCATTCGAGTATTGGTATGGCACCATTCGAGGCTTTGTACAGTAGACCTTGTCGTTCACCCGTTTGTTGGTTAGATGTTGGTGAGTCCATTATTGTTGGGCCGGAGATGACACAGCAAATTACCGAGCAGATCAAGACGATACGCCAGAGATTGCTTACAGCACAGAGCCGCTACAAAAGTTATGCGGATAGACATCGTACTCCTTTGTCGTTTGAGGTTGGTGACCACATATTCCTTAAAGTTTCGCCTCATCGTGGTATTTCGCATTTTGGGAAGAAAGGAAAGTTGACGCCACGTTTCATTGGACCTTTCGACATCATTGAGAAGATTGGAGAAGTCGCTTATAGGATAGCCTTACCGTCGAACATTTCAAATGTTCATGATGTATTCCATGTTTCCATGTTACATAAGTATGAACCTGATCCCTCACATATAATAGATTGGTCAAATGTCAAGTTAGAAGCCGATGTGTCCTACGAATAGAGGCTGATACGTATCCTTGATTCGCGAGAGCAAGTGTTGCGGGGTAAAACCATTCCTTTATTGAAGATCTTATGGAGCAATCATGGCGCCCAAGAAGTGACGTGGGAACGAGAGGATGAAATGCATAATAAATATCCAGAGTTGTTTTGATTTCTTTCTTGTTTTGTTACCCGGTTTGGTTTGGACTTGTATGAACGTTTATGCTCTTATCTTGGGAAATTTCGAAGACAAAATTCTTTTAAGGTGGTTGAGGTGTAACGACTCGTATTTTATAAGTATTTCCGGAATTTAATTCGTGCCTTGATTCGATTCATAAATCTTTATTCATATTAATATCAAAATCTTATCGTGATTTTGAGGTGGTTGACCCTCGTATGTGGTAGAAAATTTGATTATGAATCCAACGCGACTTGAATCATGTCAATCGGAGTTTGGACGGGAAAGTTATGGCCATTTGTGCTCAGCATAATATTTTTATTTAGTGCATTTAGTTAGGGGGAGCATCTCTTAATTCAAAGTGATATTTTCCTGTGTCATTTGGTATCTCGTTTTCTTCGCTCTCATAAATGTTTCTATTTTTAACCTTTACAGATAGATTATTCATTTGAGGACAAGTAGTTATTTTGATTGCAATTTTATTGTCATCTTTATTGTTGAGAGTTTTTAGCTACATTGATATCGATATTTTCTTGGTTTAATATCTTACTTTAACTCAATTTTTATTGGCATCAATATTTCATTTGTCATCAATTGCCTTTGTTTTCCGTGACAAAAAA